>MU224432.1:1302225-1347475 GCA_018584345.1 Thuja plicata | reverse complement strand
GTGTGTATATATGTATACACACGTGTGTATGTGTGTATATGTGTATACATGGATATACACTTGTATGTGCATATACACACATGTGTGTATACACACACACACATGTATGTGTGTATAAACACACATGTGTATGTGTGTATGTGTGCATATGTACACAAATGTGTGTATATGTGTGTATGTGTGTATACACACACGTGTGTATGTGTGTATGTGTGTATACACACACATGTGTGTATGTGTGTATATGTGTATACATGTGTGTATATACACATGTGTATATACACACATGTATGTATATATTACACATGTGTGCATGTGTGTATATATACACACATGTATACACACCATATTCAAAGAAATGAAAAAGTAAAGAATTAAAATTCCTTATGCATCTTCTCATTCATCTTCCAGTGAACCAAATGGGTAAGACCATATTCCGGATTTCATTTTGAGGATAAGCATCTTCCTGAATATGTGACATCTTCCTGAATTGACCATATCCAAGATATGGTATTCCAGTACCCAAACGGGCCCTTAGTGTTAGGTAACTTCTTAAATTTTATTTATGAAAATCATTTGTTAGCAAAAATATTTCCTCAAACATTAAATTATGATGTTCAAAAAGTTATACTATATTCTACATAGCTAACCCTATTTGTACCCAGATCTAGCTAATCCATTAGTACATATCACTTTCAAGTCAATATTGCCTTGAAAGTTACCTTTTTAACTTTTGTATAATACAAACAAGAAAACATTGAGTGTGTTCATGTATGTACTTAGTCATTGTTAGTTAGGACGTATTTCCAACTTCATAATGATGAGATACAATCTCTCTTCATCACTAATTACAAATATAAATCAACAATAAACTATTATTTAGTTTTTATGCAAACTTATCGTATTTGTGTACTATTCTTAGGGACTATGAGGTCAACCTTCTAGATACTCATATTTTGATTAAGAGTTCCTCTTCTTATTATCTACCTTTTTATTCTTGTAGTTCCTACTCATCTTTTTTTTTTTTTTTCTTCCAAAAATTTCTTCAAGAATGATCTCATATTCAAAAAAATTGATACGACCAATTTTAACCATGTCAACTATTCACACACGTCTACAAACATCAAATTTTTATTCAAACCCCAATCATTACATAAATTTACTTACCTTATAGGTCTCTCTTCACATTATTTTGATGTCAACACTAGGTGTGTCATTCACCTTGTAGCCTTCAATATTATCAGTGTAATTTAATTATGAAGATAAATAATGTAGTCTCAAAATGAGGCCAAGATGGATGCACATGTGAGAGAGGCAGTTTATTTTTCATTTTGTTATTCATTAGGAAACTTGGGATATTGTGTAAGAAGGCATTTAATAGAGAGGTTAGCCTAATTGGTCAAGATTACAAGTTGTAAGAAGATTTTTCATATTTAGTGCCATGATAAGGTAATAAACACCATCATTGAGTGCCTAGGATTTGAATCTTAGTCAAATTGACTATTGTGACCAAACATATATCATATTTGAAACATAAGGGGTCTGTAAGAGGTGTAAGAGGAGTTATATACTATTAAAAAATGATTAACCATGACCATAAGGTGTTTTATTTTTTCCATGACTCTTTGCTTTCCACTCATGGTTTTGGATACAACTTGGTGGCTTCTTGTTTCCAATATTCTTTCATTTTGGAGGCCTACATTTAATTATTGTATGACCCTTTCTAGGTACACTTATGCAAGTGGTCTAGTGTTAGAGAGGTACAATGATTTTATGACTCTTTTGAGCTACTCGTATGTGCAAGTTGTATATTATTAGAGACCTGTACACTGATTTTATGACTCTTTTGAGCTACACTTATATGCTTGAGTGGTCTAGTGATAGAAAATATAAATGAGACTATACTTTTAGTTAAGTATATATTTTAATAATAAAAAAATGTATTTTTGTTTTAAATTCACAAATTTTGGTTATGGGTTTTTGAGTCTACAATCATATTGATATTTTCAAGAGGAAAATAATAAGAGAAGCTTTGTTTAGATCGTTAAAATAGATGCACATGCATATACGACCATCAAGTTTACTAACAACCACAATATTTGATATCCAAGGCAAATATTCAATAAGTCAAATAAAACCATAATTTAAAAGCTTTAATATTTTATTTTTGACCAATAATGCAACTATAGAATTCATTTTTGTAATATTTTGTTCAATTAGCTTAGCAACACTTGATATATAATGATATTGTGAACCACAATAAAACAATCATACTAGACATATTCACATATGACCAAGCAAAATATCAAAATAAGAATCTAGAAGATCAAAATGCAATTCAAAATCTTTGGACGGAAAGTTCTTGCCAATCTTTATTACCATTTTCCAAAGACTTAGGATCCATAAGGATATAAAAGTATCTCCAATAAGGAGGGTACTATGGTCTTATGGATCTATAAAGAAATTTTTATGTGATCATTAGAAAGAAAAAAATTCACATCTACATTGATAGTAGACTCACCAAAGTAAGCATGACTATTTAGATGGAACTTGAATCAATAGTTATGATGATAAAAAGGAAAATTAGAGTACATAGCTAATAATTCTCCTAAATCTCCCTTGTAAGAGAAAACATTGAAGGGAACTGCTTTAAATTCTACATTATCTTTTATGAGTGTTGAATGAACAAGACTAAGTTATATTGGATCACAAGAAACCATGTTAATATTTAACCATGGTCTAGATATAGAGATTTTAGGGAAATATCTGAGTCCTGATGTAGAACCATACAAATCAAGTTCTAGTGGAATCTTAATACCCTTTTCATGTTATGTCCAAAACCTTTTAATTTGTAACACATTTTTTAAAGGATATCAAATTCTATCCCATAACATTATTGCAACTCCGCAAAAGAGGGATTAGGGTGATCAACATCAAGGGCATAATCAATGTTTCATGCATTATCCCATGCTACAAAAGGAAGATCATATTTTGAGAGAAAGTGTAAAATAAGTTTTTGAAATGTCAATGTTGATGGGATTGACTTTATATTATCCAATTAAGGAGTCTATAAAATCCAAAGAATCCTAATAATCACTAAGACATGCATTTGATTGAGAAGAAGAAGCTCAGGTTGAGGAGTCTTTACCTTAGAGGAAGAAAAATCATTCTTAGGAAGAACTATTAACAAAACATCATTCCTAGAAGAAGTGTTAGTAAAAAATGTTACATATTTAGAAAATGATGATGGAATAGGATTTTAATGGTAGGTGTAATCAACGATTGATTAATTGTTATCATTTGAAAATAACAAATTTCATCAAGGTCAGCCTTAACAATTACTGCCTAATTAATAACAAAACATTAAAAAGGTTGATGCAAGGTAGACAATATTTCCACTAAAGTGTGAATATATGGTCTTCTTAGAAGAGGAATATATGGTAAAATTCCTATTATTACAAACACTAGGGTAGGAAAGGTAACAACTACTAGTTTCAAATGTATAATTATTGTACTTAGAGCTTGGTGAATAGCAATATCAAACCCACAAATGAATATAGGTTAAGATTAAATTGAATTAGGATCAATGTCAATTAAGGCAATAGATCAATACTAAAAAGATTGAGTGTCAAACCAGTATCAACTAGAGTATTATAATACTATTTTTATTGACATAAATTATAATCATTAATGGACCAATTTGAGTTTGTTCTTCTTAAGGTAGAAGTTTGTTAGGATAGAATACAATATAGTGTATAAGAATACACACACACACACACACACACACACACACACACACATATATATATATACACACACACACACACACACACACACATATATATATATATGCTTCCAAAAAGAAGAGATTAAAACAACATAGGAATGTTGTTTGGGATGAGATTGAAAGTTTTGATGATTTTGGGATTGACTTGATGGATAGGAGCCACAATAAAATGGAATATCTCTTACCAAATATTGCTCTTAAGCTAGATGATATCACATTTGCAAGAATTTTGAAGGTTGAAGTACAAACAAGGCCTTCTATCGCAAACAAAATTGAGAACTGGGAAGTATTTGATGATGGCATTGGCATTATCAAATTCTTGGACTGTGAGGGTGAATTTTGTAATCATGAGATCTATTTTAGAGGATATGTGGAAAGCATTCATAGAAAAGATATAGTGTTTGGGAAAGATATACTGCAATTAAAAATAATAAGGTTCCCAAAGGCTTAGTAGTCCTAGAAAGGGATTTTGATAACAAAGGGAAAACAATGAGGATGAAGACTGTCCATAATCCTGATGATTTGAAAGAAGTAAACCTTGGAACAATAGAGGCTCCAAAGAATGTATACTTTGGTAAGAAGTTGTCTCCAAAGGTAAGGAAATCACTGATAGATATTTTGATAAAGCATATGCATGTGTTTTCTTGGTCATATGACGACTTAAAAGCTTATAGAGAAGATCTGTTCTAGCATGTGCTTCCCTTGAATACTAATGCTAAGCCATTCAGGAAAAAAAAAGGGCCTGTTAATCCCACTCTTGCTCCCAAAATGCAAGTGGAACTGATGAAAATGAGGGATGTAGGTATCATCAAGCCAATCAGACACTCTTCATGAGATTCTAACCTTGTTCCTGTAAGAAAGAAAAATCGGGACATATAAGATTATGTGTAGATTTTAGAAATCTAAATATTTCTTCATTAAAAGATAATTATGGTTTGCTTAACATAGAAGCAATGCTGCAGAAAGTGATTGGGTGTGAGCTCATGTCAATGATGGATGGTTTCTCAAGATACAGCTAGATAATGGTTGAAGAAGAAGAGAAGTACAAGACTGCATTCACAACACCATGGGGAACCTATGTTTATAGTGATGCAAGGGGAGATGGATAACCAAGGAACAAGACACTCCCAGCTACCAAACCATCTTGCAGATATAACTCAAAAGCAACATACACAGAATGGGAGAGAAAGAAAACAAAACTTTAGATTATTTTATCAAACATCATACATGTCAGGTTGTAAGGCCTTCCCAGTTATGGTCATATACATTCAGATATTTATAGAATAATCTTCATACATGGAGGTCATAGACCTACAATCCAAATCTTCTAACTCCTTTACTACCCAAATTTTCCTACCCTAAATCTAAGAAAAGAAACTAAATACATACAAGAGAAACCAAAGAGGACGACACCAAAGATCCTAAAGATCCAACATAGAAAACAACAAAGACCCATATTTAGGTCCACACACATCTCAATGAGAGACCCCAACATTATTATGCTATAGAAATTAATACACATGTCAGCCAAAAGATCTAACATCCAGAAACCAACTCGGTGAGAAAGACTGCCGAACACAGAGACCAATCAGTGAAACCACCGATAAATCAAGAAAAAACATCTAGACCCTGTTGGTGAAGCCATCGAAGATAAGTAACCAAGCCCAAGTGGTGAACCAATAAACCTTCAACCGACCAAACAAGAGTGGTTACGGATAACTTCACTAAGCAGTCTCCAACAAGATACCAAACCAAACCAAACATATTTTCATTGATATAGGATTGTCAAGAACCCAAGATGCACCTGCATCAGACACCTGGGGTTAAAATAAATGATTCTCTAAATCATGAGTTGGGTACAACCTGAATTGAATCCAAATTAGATTGAGAAATCTAAGATGAGTCCTCAATCAGTCTATTCTTCTACTTTACTAGATATTGCATGTAATCCTTTCCTCTTGTACTTCTTCCAACTCTCTTTTTCAAAATCTTCTCAACTTGTTCTATCTGTTTCTTAGGATAATCACTTGGTACTGTCACTTCTTCATCAAATTCATGATACTCATACAAGTCTAAAATGTTTAATATGGGTGATATATCCATGTCATCAGGTAATTCTACTTCATAATCATTTCCACTATCAAACCTTCTCAATATCTTGCAAGGACCAAATTTCTTCATCTTCAATTTACCATATATTCCCATAGGAAATTTGCCTTTCTTCAAATGAACCATAACTACATCACCAACTTCAAAATTATTATGTCTACTTGATCTATCTACACTATCCTTGTATTTCTGATACTCTGCTCCAACTTATGTTTCACTTCCTCATGCAATGTCTTCATAAACTGAACATTTTTTTCTCCTTCATCACTCCTCTTTTCTTCTCCAACATTATCTCTCAAGTCTGATATACCTCTCGGTTGTGTGCCATGAACAATCTCAAAAGGTTTCTTTCCATTACTTCTATTTAATGAACTATTATTTGCAAACTCTTCTTGTGCTAACATCAAATCCCAATTACTCGATGTGTCTCCAACTAAGCATCTCAACAAGTTACCCAAACTTTGGTTTACAACCTCTGTTTGTCCATAAGTCTGTGGATGAAATGTAGAACTATACTTTAACTCAATGTCAAAATTCTTCCAAAGTGTTTTCCAAAAATAGATAACAAACTTACTATCTCGGTCAGAGATGATACTCTTCTGTAATCCATGCAATCTGCCAATCTCTTTGAAGAAAAGATCTATTATATGCATTGCATCTGATATTTTTCTACATGGTATGAAATGTGTCATCTTGCAAAATCTATCCACAATAAAAAAATATGGAATCATTACCTCTTACTATCCTCGGTAAGCCAAGAACAAAATACATGCTGATATCACTCCAAGGTTTCTTAGGAACAAAAATTGGTGTATACAAACCAGTATTCTGACTTAATCCTTTTACAACTTGATAAAATCTACAAATATTTACAAATTTATGAATGTCTTTATACAATTGAGGCCAAAAATACATTTCCTTAAGTAAACTTAATGTCCATCCAAATAACTACTATGTTTTTCCTTGATCAAATTAGTTCTCATTGATCCTCTCAGTATACATAACTGAATACCTTTGAACAACATATCCTTTTGAATGAAATAGTGTTCATACTTATTCAGTTTATTTGGAATAGGTGATGTCCACATTCTCCATGGCTCAAAAAAATCAAGGTCATTTTCATAAAAATGCTTCATATCATCAAAACCAAGAACCTCAATTCTCATTAAGGTCAACAAATATCTTCTTCTACTCAATGCATCAGCAACTTGGTTAGAAAATCCACTCTTATGCTTTATCACAAATGTGAAATTCTGCAAATTATCTACCCATTTCATATGTCTCTAATTCATCTTAGTCTGACTACTCAAATACTGTAAAGCCTTATGATCAGTATACAACACAAATTCACTCGACATCAAATAATGTCTCCATTTCTTTAGAGCTTGAATAATAGAATAGAATTCTTGATCATAGACAAAATATTTTATTTTTGCATCATTCAAATTTTCACTAAAGAAAGCAACCGGTTTACCTTCTTGAGTCAACATAGCTCCTATTGTACTTCCACTTGCATTACATTCAACTTGGAATACCTTATTGAAATCAAGTAAGGCTAACACAGGTAATTCAAAAACCTTTTGTTTCAAAGTCTCAAAACTCTTATCAGCTCCATGTGTCCACTTGAATTCTCTTTTGTCTCCTCTCATGGTCTCAATCATAGAATTACAAATAGAACTAAAATTTCTGATAAACTTCCTATAAAAACTTTCCAATCCATGAAATGGTCTTACCTCACTAACATTCTCAGGTGTAGGCAAATCAAGTATAGCTTCAACCTTTTAAGGATCCATTTTCAAACCATCTGCTAAAATCACAAAACCTAAATACACAAGTTCTTCTTTCATGGAGGAACACTTTTTCAAATTTATCAGCAACTTTTCCTCTTTCAATCTCTGCAACACTTGTCTTATATGCATCAAATGCTCTTCTCTAGTCTTACTGAATATCAGAATATCACCCAAGTATAAAATCACATATTTATTCAAGAATTTCTTCAAAACCTAATTCATCAACCTCATAAATGTACTCGGTGCATTAGTTAAACCAAAGGGCATAACCAACCACTCATACATACCTTCTTTTGTCTTGAAAGAAATATTCCATTCATCACCTTCGCTGATTCTAATATGATGATATCCACTCTTCAAATCAATTTTGGTAAAATAGTTTGCTCCTCTCAAAAAATCCATTATATCATCCATCCTTGGTATAGGAAATCTATACTTAACTATTATCTTGTTAATAGCTCTTGAATCAGTGCCCATTCACCATTATCTATTCTTCTTAGGTGCTAATACTACTGGTAATGCACATGAACTCAAAATTTCTCTAATCAAACCCTTGTTCAACAACTCATGAACTTGTCAGTTGAGTTCTTCATTCTCAGTCGGTGTCAACTAGTGTGGTGCCTTGTTTGGAAAACTAGCTCTTGGAATCAGATCCATACAATGACTAATATCTCTCATCGGTGTTAAACCATCAAGTATATTATCTAAAATGATCTCCTTGTACTCGGTGAGAAATTTCTCAACTTCTTCAGGAACTTTGTCTTGTGTGTTCTTACTCAATTTGTTAGGAATCAAAGCATAACATATATCATTCCTTTTCAAATCCTTAACAGACTATCTAACTTCCGTCAATCAAACTTTCATAGATGTACATATCTCACCAATAGATTCTTCAACCAAAGGTAACAAGATTTTCTTCTTACCATCAACCCAAATAGTATATTTATTCACTCTTCCATCATGTATAGCATGTCTATCATATTTCCAAGGTCTACCCAACAAAATATGACAACAATCCATTGGCATAATATCACACAACACCTTATCATAATACTTTCCAATTTTAAGATTCACAAAACATTGTTCACTCGCTATTAATGTATGCTCATTATGTATCCATGAAATTTGATAGGGCTTCAGATGTTTCATTCTTTCCAAATGAAACTTTGTGACCATCTCCTCAAATGCCAGATTCTCTGAACTTCCACTATCAACAATCACTTTCCAAACTTTGTCTTCAACTCTGCATCTGGTCTTGAACAAACTTTTCCTTACAGGATCTTTCTTATTATTCTGACTCCATAATATTCTTCTGACCATTAGGTTTCCTTCCTTCTTAGGTTCATTCGGTGAGCTTCTTGCACCAAATCATTTATGCTACTACCAACCTTCTTGCTTGCATGTGTACACTCAAAAGATCTATGTCCTTCTTCACCACAATTGTAACAAGTTCCTTGGAACCCTCTTCTACTATATCCACCTCGGGAGTAGTTGCCTCTTCCTCAGAATGAGCTTCCACCTTTCCACTCAGTCTTTCCTTTATCTTGGTGTGTGTCTTGATTCGTCTTGTCCTTATCAGATCTACTATTTTCACCATAAGATCTACCTCCAGGCAATCTACCTCCTCTTCCTCTTTGGCTTTGTTCACATCTTTTGTTCAATTTCTCCTCATCTTTTAGGGAAAACTAATATGCCTCTTCAATACTCTCCATCTTTACCAAGCTGATCTCATCTTGTACAAAACTTCTTAATCTATTCAGATATCTTGCTATTCTTTCCACCTCATATTCAACATGTCCAAATCTGATGTCTAACCTATAAAAGCTCTCCGTGTAATATTTTACTGAGCTATCCTTTTGCTTCAAACTTTTCATTCTCCTAACTAGTTTAATCTGGTAATCACAAGGTAGAAACTTGCCTTTCAACTTGTTTATCATCTTATCCCATACCTTGATCTTGTCTTTACCCTTTTTCTTCTGATCCAATTTCAGATGCTCCCACCACAAGGATGCATGACCTTTCAACTTTGCACTTTCAATGTTCACATTTTTCTCCTCTAATACATTCTCATACTCAAATTATTTCTCCATCTCGGTTATCCAGTCTATCAACTCATATGAATCCAACTTTCCACTATACGTAGGAGGATTAAACTGAGGTGTGGACTTCTTCATGAATAGGCTCATCATCTTTAATAGCAATAAATCCAATTTTACTACATGCATTGTTGAACTAGAGTTTATAATTACTTTACAAACATTGACTACATGCATTGTTGACATTGAATATATGATGAATTAGTTTTGCAAAATATTTGAACCTACTATAAGGAGTGAAAGCAATTAATTTGTAATTAAAACGAACAATAAGCATACAAAAACAAGGAAAGTTGTAGGGATTAAGATGTTGAAATTTGTAAGGGATGCATAATTAACTAGGTTTTGAGTGGGTCAGCTCTGGTCAACATCTCTAGAGACATCCAAATATGAATAAAATGATGTAATTCATGGTTTTAGGCCATATTTTTCATTTTTTATAAGTCATAGGTTAAAAACCTTTTGTATTTTTGTGCAAAAAGTTGTAATTTTGTTCCCTAACGACCAATTGGGTAAAAACATTTGGGAAAGGTGTATCCAAGGTCTAAAAATCCTCTTTTGCTGTAGGATGGACCAGCATTGTGAATGGTTTTTTTTGAAAGGAGGAAAAGTTAATAAAATTCTGATTTTTGTAACGTGCTTAAAATTTTTTTGTTGATCAGAAGTTTGTATTGGATTGGTATTGATTCATTTTGACCCAAAACTTATATAGATCTTAAGAATGATGAGTTTAGTTCACTCTAGAAGTGGTTGGAGCCTCCTCTTTTGTGGAGGATGAAGGTAGTTTGAACAAATTCTTTCAAAATACTCTTAAAACCCTCACTATCAAGAGTTTGGTAACAAATTGAACAATTTCCCATGTGATCCTCTATGAAAAAATTCTATAAATCTAGGGTTTGATAGGCCATTAGATGCTCTAAAATTTTATGGTGATCTTTGATTGGGAGGTTTTGTCTATTGGCATAAAGTTGATGCCCTAGTTATAAATGACCTAAAGAGCGTCCATTCCACAGGAGTTGCAAAGAATGTATATGTTTTGGTCTTATGTTCATGAATTTGGTGATCAAATAGACTTGCATTCAATTTATAAATCCATGATTGTTGTCTTAAAAGCATTGTTTCTTTGTGTATAGAACCGTGTCAACAGGAGCACTCAATGTTGATCAACGATGATGATTTTTGCAAGAGTATTTTAAACTTATTTTTCACAGTAAACTATCAAAAATCTGATTTCTTCCAATATTTTAAGCCCTCCAATGGTTGTAAACTCTCAAGGGCCATTTTAATGTTGTCTCAAGTGTATGTTTGTGTCCATAAAATTCTTTGAGTCCTATTGTAATCCATGATTGTATTTTGGAATTCCATTGTGTTCCATGCTAAAGGTAATCCAAGACAAAGCACAAAAATGTTTGTAAGTTTGATTTATGACAGTGAGTCCCCAAACTTGGTAGGTTTTGTTACCAAAAAAAACCATAATTAAGGAGTGTGCATTGAAATTCCATGCAAATGATTTGAAGTCTCTATTTTTGCATTGAGTCTATATGATGAAGGTAGTCCAAGACCAAGTGTCTAATGCTTGTGAATTCTATGTATTGGTACAATCATATGAATGTTTTAGGTTGTTAATTTGAACCAATATTCCCTATTTTCCCACTGATCAAGAGTATTACATCTTTGAGATCATGTTGTTCTTTTATTCAATATTTGTAACCATGAACGCAAACATGAAGTTGGTCCTAGTTTTGTGTTTATCCTTGGATCACCAAGTAGGACATTATTCCAAGAAGACCTTGTGAGTTAGTTTAATGGTTGGAGCCTTGTGGATCTGCATCAAATATGCAAAGGTATTGTAGGTCTATCTTGATAGTGATTTTATAACGCAATCAAGGTGTTAGAATAACTGAAAGGTGGGGGGGGTGAATCAGTGGCCTCAAAAATTAATCCAATATCAACCACAAAGCTTTATATCTCAAATATAAACCTCTATTTATCCTCATTCCTACAAGATGTATGCCTTGAAATGATCTTATCAAATAACTACTGCTCGAAGTTCACTATTAAACCTTATTCTTAAGCTTTACCGATTAGCAATCTAGCATTTACCGAAATACAGTAAATAACTTAGTGTTTATCGATCAATTCTATTTTAGTAATGTGTAAAGAAAAACATCAAATAAATGAATCATAAACACATTTGACACATGGATTTTTAACGTGGAAACCTTGTTAAGGGAAAAACCACTTGGGACTGGCAACCCAAAATTTTCACTCTTCTGAAGTGAGCTCGGTGAAGACCCAACCCTGTTAAAGGTTACAAACACACTATTAAGTGTGACCTTGTTAGAGGATTTATCACTAATAGTTTATCACTTGATATCTCAAATTTCACTATGCTATCTTCATGATAAACCTTTTGATAGTCCTTGGGATGTATCTTAATATATAAAGGATTGTTAAATCCTGCTCGATTAAGAGACTTTTTGAATCAATGGTTAAACCGAAATAGTATATGTTCTCTTCATATAAACAACTTAATCTTGCAGATGTTCAAATCTATTGTAAGCTCATAATACCTTTCTGATTAATGTTTCCCTTTAATACCTTTTCTTGACTTCTTTTTGCTCGGTGATATTGTGCATCTCTCTTTCTCGGAGTCCACATAAATCTTTAGCTATGTTCTATAGCTTGTTTGATCAGGACTATATGAAGTCTTCTTCACCAGTATTCTCTTTATCATCTTCTTCTCTATTCACCCACCAATTCATAATGAATTAGCTATTCTCTCTTATAGACATGATTTCCCCATTTCTAAGTCCTTGACTTTATTGTTCTTGGTGTGATATACAATTATTATCATTCTTTCTTTAAATCTTTACTTTAGTTCTATCCCGTATATTTCTCCTTGACAACTAGAATAAAATAGCTTTAAAACTCTAGCTTTTAACTTGTGGATGAAAACAATTTTATCAACCAGTTAACTCCATATTTAGCTCCTGCCAGCTAAGTCTTTTTTCATTTTTGAACTTCAGTTCTTTTAAGTGTTTTAATTGCTTGTTAGCTCGGTCTTGACTTCAGGTGTCCTTAGGCATCTTTTTCTATCAGGGTTGTCTATCGGTCGGGGTTTTCTTTCTATCGGGCAACAATGTGACTTTTATTTCTGCTTGGGTATCACTATGGTTTTTCTCATCGGTAATGATTTCTTGGGTTTCTTTCTCGGGTATCACTATGACTCTTCTCTTGGGGTTCTCTATTCGTAGGGGTGCACTGTCCATCGGTGTTTGTTGTCACTTAGTGTATACTGATCTTTTATGCATTACTGATAGTATAACCTTTATCTCTCTTTTTCTTTGACATCATTGACACTATGTATATAACCAATCAAATTATATCAAGTTGACATCAATGACAATACAATACATTAACTAATTTAATGTCTTGCATTAACTTTTTGTAGCTCGGTGATCAACTTAACATCTTCAAACATTCAATCAGTTATAGTTCATCAATATCTCCCTTTGGCATTGATGGAAACACACTACATTACTACTAATACAATATGAAATATATCAGTTGTAGTTCATCAATCTACCAAACTTATTGTTCTATAACCAATACAAATGTCTAGCTCTCAGTAAGCTCTTTTAGCTTAGATTTGTTTCTTGAAGAGTAATTTCTTTAATCTTAATTCCCTTCAGGATAGAAGTAGCAGCTTCTGATTCTGTCTCTCCCTTTGATGTAGAATCTCTTCTTTTATTTTATCTCTCCCTTTGACTGTTCATCTCCTTGATCATCTCTTTTTCCTTTGACAATATTAGATATTTCATCATGTGGATATAATATCTCCCTTATGTCATCTCTCCCTCAAGTCATCTCTCCCTTAGGATACTTCTCTTCCTTTGGATAATCATGATGGATATTTCATATGGATATAATCTCTCTTTGGTTTCTTAGGATACTCTCTCCCTTTGACAGCAATGCCAAAGTATATCCTTACCCCCCTTTTATAATATACTCCTTGACTCTCCCTATCCATCAATATTACAATGACTCTGGTGTTCGGTGCAGATAAGTACCTTGTTGTGTACTGATGTATCTTTGCAGTCCATCTCTTTTTGCTTGCATCAACATGAATGATCTGATTTTTTTGTAGGTTAACGCAGCTTCCTAGTCAGCTTAGTGACCAATAGACAAGGGTCAGGCCCCTAGTCTCTTTCTCAGGTACTCAAATGTATCTTTAGGAAATGGATTTATGAATATGTTAGATAATTGTTCCTTGGATTGAAAATATTCTAGTATCACCTCTTTCTCTTGCACTTGTTCTCTTAAGTAATGATACTTGATTGCAATATGCTTAGTCTTAGCATGCATGAAAGGATTCTATGATATGTTTATTGCACTGGTATTGTCACAATAGATAATCATTGGTTCAATAATTTTCATATTCATAGCTTCCAGTAATTGTTTGATCCATGTAATGTTAGAGAAATTTGCATCAACAACCACATATTTTTCTTCTGCAGTAGATTGTGAGATGCATCCTTGCTTCTTACTTATCCACGTGACAAGTCTGTCACCCATGAAGAATGCTCCTCCTGTTGTACTCTTTTTTTCATCTAAGTTTCCAGCCCAATCAACATCTGTATAGACTTGAAACTCAAATTTTGCTTCTCTTTTATACCATAAGCTATAGTCCTCAGTATTCTTTAGATATCTCATAATTCTTTTGACAATAGTCATGTGTGATTCTTTGGGATTAGCAAAGAATCTAGCGACTATTCCAACTGCATGGGCTATATCTGGTCTGGTATGAACTACATACATTAGTTTGCTAAACATTGATCTGTATAGGGTCTGATTTACCTCATTTGAATTATCTTCTTTTGTCATCTTGCATCTGGTTTCCATAGGTGTTCGAACTGGCTTGGAATCTTCCATTTTGAACATCTTCAACACTTCCTTGATGTATTTGGATTGTGTGATATAGATTCCTGCATCCTATTGAAGAATCTGTAGACCAAGAAAGAATTTGATCTCCCCAAACATTGACATCTCAAACTCTTTGCTCATTTCATTAGCAAAAGATGTGCATAAAATGTCATTACCCCCAAATATGATATCATCAACAAATATTTCAGCAATCAAAATGTTATCATCGATATCTTCTTTTAAATACATATTGTTGTTTTCACTTGTTCTTACAAATCCAATACTTATGAGATAGGAGTGAAGTCTTTCATACCAGACTCTTGGTTCTTGTTTTAATCCATACAAGGCTTTGTGTAGTCTACAAACCATGTTTCTCTTGTTAGGATCAAAAAACCATTCTGGTTGTTCAATATATACCTCTTCTTCTAGTATTCCATTTAGAAATGCAGATTTGACATCCTTTTGGTATACCTTGAATCCTTTGAAATTAGCATAAGAAAGTAAAATTCATATGCCTTATAGTCTAGAAATGGGTGAAAATGTTTCTCCATAGTAAATACCTTCTTCCTGTGCATACCCTTTGCATACTAATCTTGCTTTATTTCTTGTGACTTCTCCATTCTCATTCATCTTGTTTCTAAATATCCATTTGGTACCAATGAAATTCTTGTCATCTAGTCTAGATACTGATGTCCAATGTTTGTTCTTCTCAATATTTTCTATTTCCTCCTTCATAGCACTGACCCATTCTTCATTTTCAAGTGTAGTGTTAATAGATTTTGGCTCAAAATCACAAATTAAACATCTGGTTTTCAGTGACTTACTTCTTGTTCTCATTCTAGCCTTTTTGTCTCCTATGATCTGGTTTTGTGGATGGTGTCTTCTGACATACTTGGTAAGTACCAGTTTAGCTCTTTGTTCATCACTTTGATCATCATCTTGACCTTCATTTTTTTCTCCATCGCTCGGAACATCAGTTAGAGAAATTTCCCAATTTTTGGTATTTACAGCCTGATGCTCGGGTGCAATGTTCTATTGCTCGGGAGTGATACACTGTTGCTCGGGTAGAGTGTTAGGTTCTTCATCGTAGACAAATTTGTTGTAGTCTTCTATTTCTTCACTACTTTCCTCATCATTTTTCTCAGCAAATTCATCTATTCTAACATTTGCACTCTCAATGATTTTGTTAGAGGACTTGTTAAGACATTTATAAGCCTTGCTTTTGGTGGAATACCCTAGAAAGATTCCTTCTTCACTTTTGGAGTCAAGCTTTCCATTTCTATCATCTTTCAAAATATAACATTGACTTCCAAAAATTCTGAAGTAACTTACACTGGGTGTGTATCCATACCATAGCTCATAAGGTGTCTTTTTGGTGTCTTTCTTCAATTGAACTCTATTCAATGTGTAGATAGTAGTACTAACAGCTTCCCTATAGAATGTTTGAGTGATGCCTTTCTTAATCATCAGTGTTCTTGCACAATAAACAATGGATCTATTTCTTCTTTTAGCGATTCCATTTTGTTGTGGTGTTCTTGGTGCAAAAGCCTATCTTTTAATTCCATGCTCATTACAAAAGTTAGTGAATTCATCAGAAATAAATTATCCTCCTCTATCTAATCTTAAGCATTTTAGTTCCTTACCACTTTGTTTTTCTACAATAGCTTTATACCATTTAAACATATTGAATGCTTCTTATTTCTCTTTTAAGAACATAATTGTCATCATTCTAGAATAATCATCTACAAAGAGAATGAAGTATCTAGCACCATAGTAAATATTTGTTCTCATTGGTCCACATAGATCAGTATGGACTAATTCTAGAATAACATTAGATGTATGGGTTTTTCTCTTGAAACTAGACTTTGTCATTTTACCTTTTTGACAATTCTTATACATGATATGGTCAGGCTTTGACATGCTTGGTAAGCCTCTTACTTTCCTTTTATTTCTTATCTTAATCATGTTTTCAAAATTCACATGACATAATATTTTATGCCACAACCATATGTCTTCGTTTCTAGCCATTAAACAAGTGATGTTAATATCATAAAGATAGAATAGGTTACCTTTTGTCTGTTCACCAGTTCCAATCAACCTTCCTGATTCATTAAAGATCTTTGACTTTTTGTTCTCAAATGAAACTCGGTGACAAGTGTTATTCAGTTGTAAAACACTCAATAGATTATAACTAAGTCATTTTACCCAGTATGCATTTTCACATTTGATCATATTATTTAACATTATGGTTCCTTTACCTTCAACCGAACAAGGTGAGTCATTACCCATTCTTACTGATCCACCATTATAATACTCAAAAGTTTCAAACTTTTCCTTATCTCCAGTCATGTGGTGAGTGCAACCACTATCTATAATCTAGACATAATTCTTACTAAAATTAGATATGAGTGCAGTCTCAACATACCTTTCTTCTTTGTCTGAATCATCCTTCATAGCCACAAATACCATCTCAATATCTTCATCAGATTTGGTGTCAGTATCTCTAGCTCTGTTCTCAGGCAGGTAACAAGATTTCTTGCCTTTGTCCTTGTAGTCATAAGTATCTCTTTTGTCAGATTATCGATTGCTTTGGTAATCTCTGTTATCACCTCTGTCAAACTTATTTTCATATGATCTGTCATTGTTTCTGTCATCTTTTCTTTTTTTAGGACATCTAGCAACAAAGTGTCCAATCTCTTTACAATTAAAACATACAAGTGGTAATTTACCTTTGTATCTACCTTTGCCTCTCTACAATATTCTAGCCATTAGTACTTCAATATCATCAAGTTCTTGGTCATCACTATCACTTTCACTATCATTTCTCATAGTGTGTTTATGACTTGACTTACTTATTTTCAAAGAAGATTTGAATGCAGACTCAATAGATGGTAAGACACTATTATCAAAGTTATTCATCTCAAATGAAATAAGTCTACCAACCAAAATATCTAGAGTGACATTTTTATTTTCTACTACTCTCATTTCTTGTATAGCAGATACTCTAATAGCATAAATAGGCAGTAAGATTCTTAGGATTTTACTTACCACTATTTCTTCTTCAAGTACACCTCCAACTCCTTGGATAGCAATGACTACCTCTTTGATTATGTAGTTGTACTAAGTGATATTTTCTCCTTCTTTCATTCTTAGTTCATCAAATTTACCTCTTAGGATTTTTACCTTAGCTCTTAGTACATTAACATCTCCTTAATGTACTAGCTTCAATTTGTCCCACATTTGCTTTGCAGTGGTGAAAGTTTTGACATCTTCAAATTCAGCATCAGAGAGTGAGGAAGCAAGTTCTATCATCATAGAATTGTGCTCATTCTTTTATCTCAATTGATCAAGCGTGTGAGGTCCTATAGGAAACACATATTCAGTATCCAAGTATTGAGTAACATCATTTCCAATACCTGATAGGTGGATTCTTATCCTGCTTTGCCATGATGCAAAGTTTTCCTTGTTCAACTTAGGCACATCCCATTTTCTCATCTTGTGATCTTTATTTTAGGTCTTGAAACCTTCCTTTCTAAGCACACAAGCTCTGATACCAATTGTTAGAAAAACTGAGAGGGGGGGGGGGGGGGAATTAGTGGCCTCAAAAATTAANGGGGGGGGGGGGGTGAATTAGTGGCCTCAAAAATTAATCCAATATCAACCACAAAACTTTATATCTCAAATATAAACCTCTAGTTATCTCCAATCCTACAAGATGTATGCCTTGAAATGATCTTGTCAAATAACTTCTTCTCAAAGTTTACTGTTAAACCTTATTCTTAAGCTTTACCGATTAGCAATCTAGCATTTACCGAAATACAGTAAATAACTTAGTGTTTACCGATCAATCATGTTTTAGTAATGTGTAAAGATAAACATCAAAGCAATGAATCATGAACCCATTTGACACATGGATTTTTAATTTGGAAACCCTGTTAAGGGAAAAACCACTTGGGACTGGTAACACAAAATTTTCACTCTTCTGAAGTGAGCTCGGTGAAGAGCCAAACCTATTAAAGGTTACAAACACACTATTAAGTGTGACCTTGTTAGAGGATTTATCACTAACAGTTTATCACTTGATATCTAGAATTTCACTATGCTATCTTCATGATAAACCTTTTGATACTCCTTGGGATGTATCTCAATATATAAAGGATTGTTAAATCCTTCTTAGTTAAGAGACTTTCTAAATCAATGGTTAAAATGAAATAGTATATAATATGTTCATATAAACAACTTAATCATGCAGATGTTTAGATCTATTGTAAGCTCATAATACCTTTCTGATCAATGTTTCCCTTTAATACCTTTCTGATCAATGTTTCCCTTTAATACCTTTGCTCCACTTCTTTCTGCTCGGTGATGTTGTGCTTCTCTGTTGCTCGGTGTCCGCGAAAACATTTAGCTCTCTTCTTTAGCTTGTTTGATCAGGACTGTATGAAGTCTTCTTCAGCAGTATTCTCTTTAGCATCTTCTTCTCTATTCACCCACCAATTCATAATGAATTAGCTTGTCTCTCTTATAGACATGATTTCACCATTTCTAAGTCCTTTACTTTCTTTCTCTTGGTGTGACCTGAAATTCTCTCCATTCTTTCTTTAAATCTCTACTCCAGTTTTATCTCGTAGATTTCTCCTTGACAACTGGAATAAAACAGCCTTAAAACTCTACCTTGTCTCTGGCTTTTAACTTGTTGATGAAAACAATGTTATCAACTAGTTGACTCCATATTTAGCTCCTACCAGCTAAGTCTTTTTTCATTTCTAAACTTCAGATCTTTTCAGTGTTTTAACTCCTTGTTAGCTCGGTCTTGACTTCAGTTGTCCTCGGTCATCTCTGTCCATCGGGGTTGTCTATCCGTCAGGAAACACTGTAACTTTTATTTCCACTCGAGTATCAGTATGGTTCTACTCGTCGGTAATGCTTGATCGGGTTTCTTTCTCGGGTATCACTATGACTCTTCTCTCGAGGTTCTCTATCCGTCGGGGTGCACTGCCCGTCGGTGTTTGTTGTCACTTAGTGTATACTGATCTTTTACGCATTACTGATAGCATAACCTTTACCTCTCTATATTTGACATCTTTGACACTATGTATATAGCCAATCAAATTATATCAAGTTGACATCAATGACAATATAATACACTAACTGATCTAATGTCTTGCATTAACTTTTTGTAGCTCGGTGATCATCAACTTAACATCTTTAAACATTCAATCAATTATAGTTCATCACAAGGTAGGAGAATCCCCATCTAGAATGTCCAAACCTTTCGAAAAGAATGAACATAGTGTAAAAAACAAGATTTGTATCCAAACAACAACTTTATTCATCAGAATTTCTTCATACATGTTAGTTTGTAAGGCCTTCCTAATTACGACCATATACAAAGAAAAACCCAACTCAGATCTAGTACACCTAGATATACCCAAACCCTTAGGCTATCAATTCTCTAGCCATATCTCTTCACTAGCTCCCTAGTTTCTCTAGTTCTCTCTCTCTCTAGCCCCCCAAAATATATCAACACCTTACATTTATTCATAGCCACCAATAGGTCGGCCTAATAAACAATCACATATCTCAAGTCAAACATAATAGACCAGGTTGGCCTAAATCCCCAATAAATACCACATTTAATTATTTCACAAGGACCTATCCAATAAAAAATGTGTCCACACATAGATCCTTCTATAAAATCATGTCATTCATCTCCAACAGTTGGAAACACCGATCACAACCTCCAACAATCAACCGGTAAACCCAACTGAACCAGTGTCATGAAGAACCACATAAAACCAAAATAGAATCAACAGGATCTCATAAAACATGCCACCTTGAGAAGTGTCATCATAGAATTCAATTCCATGAAAATGCATGAACAAACCCTTTTCATTTCTCCTACCAAATATATCCATAGAATGACTGATCACATAATCTCAGAAAACTACTTGGAACCATAAACTTCTTCTCAAACCCAGTAACAAAATCCATCATAACTCAAGTGGGGTAACTCCAAATGAGTTGTGATCATAGGAAATTCTTCCCAATGACCCCTGGAACACTATATTGTGACCACAACCACTAAATATCCAAATAAATCCACTAAGAGATCAATCATCCAGCCGGTTACCAGGAATAGAAAACAAACACAAAACTAGTAACAAAGGTCTACCAGCAAACAAATGTTTTTTGATGATGCAATATTACCAAGGACCTAAGGTGCTCTTACATCAGACACATGGGGTATGAATTCCATGAGAACAACTCATGAAAATTTGAAATAACAAGGGACAATAATTACATACTTATTCTTCATCCATAAATCCTCCTTGTGTGGAACCTGTCCTATCGTCCTCCTGTTATCAACTAGGTCCTGTAAATGAATCAGATCCAACTTTCCATCAGATCCAACCTTAGGATCATCCCACAGGTCTCCTCTCAACTCATACCTTCTGTAAGGACTTGAATTATTCACCTCCTTCTCCTTATCCATCAAAGGAATCAATATACACCTCTTACCATCGTTCCTAATGGTAATTACATTCTTTCCATAGTCATGAACAACCTCTCTATCATACTACCAAGGTCTACCAAGTAAAACATGACATACACTCATAACCACTATATCACATAATAAAGCATCCTTATAAGAACCAATGCAAAATTAACCATGCATTATTCCCTTACTTCAACCACATGATCACCATGCAACCAACCAATCTCATAAGAAGTTGGATGCCTAAGTCTTCTCAAACCAAGCTTCTTCACCATCTCCTCAAAAACTAAGTTGTTAGGGTTACCACCATCCACTATCACCTTGCAACACTTACCTCCAAAATTGCATCTGGTCCTAAATAAAATCTTGCATTGACAATTTTTTGCCTCCTTATTCACCATCAAACTTTGGAGCATAAGAGCTTCCCTATTTTCAAGAGCATTGTTAGGTTCACCAGTAGATGGTCCACTTTCTTCACTCACAAAATCAATTATCTTGTCTTCCTTAGACTAAAAAACCATGTGACCTTTCAAGCTACACTTAAATCAAGTAACTTTAAACTCTTTACCACCATTACCTCCCTTAGGTGAAATCGATTCAGCTTCTACCTCAGCTACTTGCTTGCCCTTATCACCACCAACAACTTGCTTCTCCCTTCCTCTAGAGTTATTATGTTGTTTCCTATTCAACTTATCATCTACCTTCAGGAAATATTGGTAAGCCTCCTCAACTGATCCAATCTTTAGCATACTCATCTCATTCTGAATATTAAACCTCAAACCATTCACATACCTAGCCACCTTCTCCTTGGGAATATCTCTGTGACCAGATCTAATGGTTTCCTTATAAAATTCTTTAGTTTAATCCTTCACACTTAGATCCTTATGCTTTAGGTTCTACAAAATTTTGAACAACTCCAATTTATAGTCCTCGGTATGAATTTATCCTTCAACTTTGCAACCATCAGCCTCCACCAAGTGATCTTCATTTCACCTTATTCCTATCTATCCTTCTGCAATTCTTTCCACCACAAAGTTGCATGTCCTTTCAAAAAAAATTTGTGTTAACCTTACTCTCCAAGGGTCTTGGATGTCTTCTAACTCAAAGTAATATTTCAAATCACCTATCCAATCAATCAGGTCCTCTAGATTCAATGTACCTGAGAAGTTAGATACTTCCAACCTATAACCAACACCCGACCTTTCTATAGGTCTCACCAACCAGTCATATCCATCACTCCAAACAAATATAGAAACATCTTCATATCCAAATCCCTCTATAGCCTCCTCAAAACCATCGTCAGATCTAGAATTCCTGCATAATATAGCAACAACAGTCCTAATCCTTTCCATGACCTCTTTCCTCAAACCAGTCATCTCATTCCTAATCTCAGCTCGGAGATCTTCCTTTATCTGCCCCATCAACCTAGGGTTAATTCTCATTGGCATCCTTCCAGGTCTTTGGTGAAAAAGACTCCAATTGGAATTTTTATTCACCAAAGATGATACCCTAATCCTTGCAAAAACCTAGTCCTCAAGAGCAACCCAACCAGCAGCAATAAATCATCTTTGAGGCCACCTTGTGCAAATCCTTTGCTGATGCGAGTCAAATCTGTTCTCTTCCACCTCACAACAATGCCATAGGAATGCCACAAGTCCAGAACTTCATATCAAATTCATTGCAAGATCCAAACCTTCACTCTGATACCACCTAATGTAGTCAAGGTTGGAGAATCCCCAAAGTGAATGTCCAAACCTTGTAGCAAGAGTCAACACAGCTAGAGACAACAAGAAGTACAAAATTTGTATCCAAACAACAACTTTATTCATCATAATTTCTTCATACATGCCATGTTGTAAGGCCTTCCCTGTTACAGCCATATACAAAGAAAAAACCAACTCAGATCTACACCGAGATCTTCCCAAACCCTTAGTCTCTCTCTCTCTCTCTCTCTCTCTCTCTCTCCAATCCCCCTAGAATACATCGACACCTTATATTTATTCATAGCCACCAACATGTCTTCCTAACAAACAATCACATATCCTGAGTCAAACATAATAGACCAGGTTGGCCTAAATCCCCAATAAATACCACATTTAATTATTTCACAAGGACCTATCCAACAACCAAGTCGACCATATATAGATCCTTCTATAAAATCATGTCATTCAACTCTAATGGTTGGAAACACCAATCACAACCTCCAACAATCAACTTGTAAACCCAACTGAACCATTGTCATGAAGAACAACAACAAACCGAAAGAGAATCAACAAGATCTCACAAACCATGTCACCTTGACAAGTGAAACCATAAAATTTGACAACAAAAACAACTATAAACAAAAAATGTTCATTTATCCTGCCAAATATCTCCCTAGATCGAGTGATCACAGAATCTCAGAAAACTATCTGGAAGCATAAAATTCTCAAACTAAGTCACATAATCCATCATAACTCAAGCGTGGTAACTCCAAACGAGTTACAATAACAGGAAACACTTCCCAATGACCCTATGAAAACCATATCATGACCTCAACCACTGAAGATCCAAAGAAATCCACTAAGCTATAAATCACCCAACCAGTGACTAGGAACAAAAAAAAAAAAAAAATTGGTAGCAAAGGTCCACTAGCAAACAAATGTTTTTGGATGATGCAAGATTACCAAGGACCCAAGATGCTCCTACATCATTTTCAAATCTGATTTTTTGATTTTGTGTAAGAAGGTCAATTGTGTGATTCCATTGGTTTGATCCTTGAGCCTCTACATTATTTGGGCTCCCTTTTGGAGGGTTACAATCTATTAGGTGCTCCTGCACCAGTTGTGAATAACTATAGAAGGATTGAAACTTTCTGTAAAGGTTGTGATAATGAAACATTGCGACTCTCTCATCATGAAGATAAAAATAGGAAACATGTTATAAAAAAAAAATCAAATATTATGGAAACACAAAAAACATTTCCAAATACATCAAAGATTATTGAAACATAATAACCATGACACTTCCATAACAAAAAATATGCAATGATTTCGTGAACATGAATAGTACATGTACCACACATGATGAAGAAATAATATGAAAATGACCATGTTCTATATATATGAATTTTTTTTACAAGTATGTATCTCCATATACAAATATGGTGTAAATGTCAACTTGATCAAATTTTTACAAAATGTGGCACATATCATCTCAAAAACTCTACAAAATATACATGTCTATACAAGGTGGAATATATCATCTCAAAATGTGCCATAAGGTATCTCAAAATATCTACAACTATAAATTTCTATATGACATCCTATTTTACTAGTGGATAATTAAAATGTAGCCTCTTCAAAGTAGTCTTTGGCTCTTACCGATCTTGTACAAACAAAAAAATGGAAACCACAATTTAGATTTCTTAATTTATATATTTGTACATATATAAAATTAACATTAAAATTCACAATGAACACTAATTTAATTGAAATTTAAAATTGAATTCTCATGTACCTCATACCTACGTATCCTCATGCGCTCAGGAGTCCTAACACATGTCCTTGGTAGCGAAGGGACGATGCTAATAGTGTTAGTTCCAACCTATATATGTTTGCAACCATGAAATTAATATGATTATCCTATAAATTTATCGTCGATAGAAAAATAAATTTACAAAACACTTGAATTAAAATAAAAACTTACCTCTTCTAAACCTTCTTCAACCAATGTTGGTTGGGTCAACAAGGATATAAATCCTTGGTGATGTACCTCCCTTGCACTAGGTTTTACCTACGAGAGTCAAATAAGATAAAATCTTAGTTAATATGTAGTTAGAATAATGACAAATTAAATGGAAATCATGTATTCTTGATAAAAAAAATGTAAACAACTAAATATAGAAATATATGTACTATGTGGTTATCATGGCCAGATGAAATGCCTAAGAGGGTAGGCTCACAAACTTGTGTATTGACATCATCGGAAATCAACCTCTATACAATAAACCATGTAAAATATATATTAGTAAGAAAAAGTGACAAGTACATGCATAATCACTCTAAAACTATTAATTACCATTCCCTTGTGAACCCATGTCACTGCACCCCCTCACATTGCCCCCTGATGGCAGTAGCTAAAACCTGCAAGGGTAAAATAAGATTAAAAAAAAGTAAACCAATCAGTGTGAAAGCATATACTATAGATCTTTCAAGGCCAAATGAAATGGCCAAGAGTGTGGCACCATTCACCTGTCTCATCTCCTCCTCTATCATCAGCTAAACATAAATGAACCATATATATAAACATAAGTCTGCAGTCATTATAAGTTATCTGCTAACAATATATGTTTAACATTAAATACAATATGACATTAAACATTTAGTCTTACCATAACTTGAGGATTCCATTCCACTTTCCCCTCCTCCTCTATCCCGTGAGAGGTCTCTCCATGAGACGTTATAGTCCTTGTAGTGACATCTGGTACATCGCCCATCTCGAATGCCTCATAGTCATATGCATCCATGTCATCACTGAAAGACTCATTAAGGGAACCCAAGCGTAAATTATTGCACATAAATAAAGTATGGGGCACACAAACATGTGCACCCCAAGAGGATGTTGAAGTGCCAAAATCATCAACACAAGGTTGCATCAATGATGCAGTGTGCCTAATAAAAATCTCGGTCAAGGTGTGAATGGCTCTAATGCTTTACGAGCCAGCCTCTGAAATAACATCTAGACGCTACACTAGAGGAGGGGGGCTACTATTAGGAGGGGGGACATAAGGGCCATGTTTTCTTTGATGTGCTCCTATTCTATTCTGGGTAGCGCCTTTGCTTATGCCCATGTTTGATCTCATGTTCCAATAGTTAAATTTGTGACCGAGCACAAATTTAGCATATAGTTTTTTAAGAATATAAAAAAGGGACCTCCATATTGCTATGGGTGGTTCATCAAAAACCATCTAGCAATGATCCCAGAAGTTCTTCCGCATAGCATCATTCGTGCACCATTTGATGGACAACTTTGGCTTTTTTAGATAAAATTTTAGTCCAGTTTTGGGATTCACAATTAGGTCAACTATTTGTTCTTTTGTGATGTCAAGGGCATGCACTCCATCATAATCTATCCCATCATCCTAACTAGGTGTGCATGGTCTCTCACCATTGAAGTGCAGCATTATGTTGCACGGTAAGCGTCTCCATATTTTCAATTATGGAGTTCAATGTGCTCAACATTGGGCATAATGCAGGGACAGAGAAATATATAAATTTATTTATTTATTTATCTTTGTCCCTACCCTATATCTCTTCCCCTATATATTTATATATTTATTTATCTCTTCCCTTTTTATATATTTATTTATCTCCCTCCTTCTACTCTACCCCCTACCTATATCTCTATGACTCTTCTTGATCTTCTCTCCCTCGCCCCATCCTCTCTCTTCTCTCCCCCTGTAGCTCTCTTTTTCCTTCTACCCCCCATCTACTCTCATCTACCCTCTACCTATCTTTCTCTCCCTTTATCTTCCTCCCTCTCTATCTCCCTTCTCCCTATCTCTCCCTACCACACTTCCTCCCTATCCCCTACATATTTCTCTACATTTACCTCATTTTCTCATTCTCTTCAAATATATTCCTATCTCTCTCTTTCTCTTTGTTCATTTCACTATCTCTCTATCCCTCTCCCCCTCCATATATATACCTCCTTATACTTCTATATCTCTACCACTCTATCTCATTATCTATATCTCTATATTTGTCTCTCCCTCTTCTCTTTCCTTTATATATCTCTCTCCATGGCTCTCTCTATATTTGCCTGTTCTCTATCTCTCTACTTATCTCTCTCCCTCATACACATATACACACACCTCTCTATTTATATCTTCCCATCTCCACTTCTACCTCTATCTATATATCTCAAATTTAACCTACTCTCCTACACACACTTTCTCCATACATATATCCTCTTTCTAGCTCTCTATATATATCACTTCATATACACTTTTCTTTTTATCGCTATATTCACTCTGATTATCTCTTTCAAATTATTTTAGTTATATAGTTAGCTATGGTATTATAAATGGGTCTGGGATTAAAAATATATATGGTGAAATGGTTATCAATGGTAAATCACCAAGTCACGCATGTACATTGAAAAGGGACCCTAAAATGTGATCCCTTTTGGACTAGATTTGGTTAGCACAACCTAAGTGGATGTGAGGATGCTAATGCATGATTTAGTCTTGAGTGATGTGATGATTTTAGGATCTCTTTTCATCCATGCATAAATGATAGAATATGAATGTAGTATATATGCACAATGTAATAAAGTAAATACTCATGCAATGATAAACAACAAGATATTAGATCTAAAGTATCAAAGAGAATGCTATGGAAGAAAAAGAAAAAGGATAATGAAGAACTCACCTTGAAGGATAGTAGAGGATGCAACTTCAGATTTATAGAAACCTTGTCAGACTGCACTAGAACTGAAAAAAAACTGGGATCCGAAAACCTACAGGCAAGAGCTCTTTGTTGTGAAAAATTGAGTGTTGGAGGAACAAGTCAAACCTGGTTGGACCTATACCTGGGTATATGTCGGTGTTTCAACCTATACCTTAGAGGTCTGAATCCAAAGGTTTTGGTACTATGATCAATACTGCACTTCCAGATTTGCAAATCCAAATATGGAGCTCCACAAATCTACACCTACACATAAGAGAAGGGTAAATTGTTGGGGAAAAGGGGCTTGCCTTGGTCAAGCCCCCATTTAGTAATTAACCTTCAAATTAAATAATTAAACCATGTAAAACAAGACAAATGTAAGTATTCACTTTTCTTGTCAAACCCTTGTGGATGGATACAGATCCACTATACCCACAAAGATGTATACTTTCTTGATTGAATGTTGAATTATAGAACGAGAATGTATTCACCAATGTAATAGATCTACACTTTCCAAATCATATATCATGGATGTGTGTATGATTGATATACTTGAATGGAGAAGGATATGAATGAATGGAAGAAATTCTTCAAGCCTTCAAATATTGAATCCAAACCCTTGCTTTCTAGAAATAAAAAAAAAGTTCTTGATTGCACCTTGGACTTGAATGCTTGAGAGTGAATGATTATTGCACATTTAGATATGTTATGGATTATAGGCATGCAATGTATAATAGATGTATATTAGAGATGTAATAGAGATTTGAAAAATGAAGGGAAAAGGCCTCCTTTTATAGAGATTTCAAGGTCCAAATCCGTGGAGGCCAACTGTGCTAGGAGGCAAAATGAAAATATTTTGCATCAGGCATGAAACCCACAAATTTTAAACCCCTGAGGTATAGGTCAAAAGTATTTTGACCTATAACAGGAAGGGTAAATTTTGAGGCATGTAATTTGTGAGGTCCAAGAATTATTAAGAGACTTGGGGAAAAAAAGAGAGAAAGGTGGGGAAATCAAGCATAAATGCATCCAAAATCAAGGAGATCACTAAAATGGGGCCCCAAATAGATCATATAGCTTCCAAATTAATGGGTGTTAACTTTTTAGACCTATACATTTACCCCCCACTTTAACAGGAGTATGAGACAAGCTCATGCTCACAGTAAAGTAGATCAAATGCATAATATGATCTTACCAAAGTTAAGGAGACAAGAAACCATCAAGCCCCTAGGTGACTTAAGTCCTCATCAAATCCAAAACTAGGATAAGAGATACATCACTCAAAGGAGAGAGAGAGAGAGAGAGAGAGAGAGAGAGAGAGAGAGAGAGAGAGAGAGAGAGAGAGAGAGAGAGAGAGAGAGAGAGAGAGAGAGAGATTACCTTAGCCCTAGTAAGATTGTATGTCTTACTGTGAACCACACAAAGAAAGAAAAGTGTGACCACCATGCCCAATAAGATTGTATGTCTTACTGTGGACCACACAAAAGTGAGTATTGTAAAAGATGGCATTGAAAGTTCTAGCAGGGTTTGTGTGTCGTGCTAGTCAACCCATATACGATCTGTCCTTAAAGATTGTATGTCAATAAGGGATCCAATGAAGAGAGATCTATCCTTAAGAATTTTATGTCCATAAGAGATCGAAAGAAAAAAAGAGGGATCAATCCTCCAGGATTATATGTCCATAGGGGATCCAAAAATGAAGGATCAGTCCCTAAGGATTGTATGTCCATAAGGGATCCAAAAATGAAAAGCATCATAAAAAAAGATGTGTGTGTGTGTGTGTGTGTGTGTGTGTGTGTGTGTGTGTGTGTGTTTGTGTGTGTGTGTGCGCACGCGCACGCATACATGTAAAAATGTGAGCAGATTGTATGCCCCCACATTAAATCTATTGCAAGCACCTTAATAGTAGCAATGGATTTAACAGAGTGTACATGCATCCACTAGAAACATTTCCAAAATGAAATGTACCCAAGAAAGGAAAAATCAAGGAAAATAAGAATAGGACAAGATAGAGCACAAAATGGATCTACCAACTGTGGGCTCAGTAGGTCATATGATAACTCGTGTATATTAGAATTATGTCAAAATGAAATTTCATCATTCCCCAAAGGAAGTAGAACTAAAACACAATGGAAGAAAGTCATGTAAGATTTATGAAGAAGAGTCTTTTTGGTCAACATCATGGAGACCAGAAAGGAATAGGTGCTACTGCTTTGTATCATTCCAAGTAGACAACACAAAGCCACATTTATGAACAATGGCACATGTACAACATAACATGTAACAACATATAGAAGAAGTAAGATAGAAATAGAAGAATGATTATGACATTACAATTCCTTTATTACCTTGCACCAATAGAGAAACAAGGATCATTTAAATAAATCTAAACAAAACATATAACAAGAAACAAATAATGGGGTAACCACGTCATGATAAAGAAGAAAGAAAAGAAAATAAAGGACCCATTGTGTAACAAGAGCTAGTCAATTGTATCTCTTACCTCCCTATCTTAGCCCATAGTGTTTAGGGAAGGTGGGAAACTCAAAAGAGGAGAAAAATCAAGCACAATAGAGGGAACAATAGCCAAAGAAGGAACTTGCTACGAAGAGAGGTCACTATGCTCAGTATTAGGAGTGATAGATAACTGTTGTGAAAACATAGCTGGTAAATCATTATCAAGATCAATAGTCACATACATATCATTAGAATCACTAGCATACATATATGATTGTTAGTATCATGAACATCATCATCAAGAGTATCTTCTTCATCAAGATGAATTGTAATAGAATCCAAGATATGAATAACATTGTCATGTTTTTTCATTTTAACTTTGTTTAAATTAACTTCCTCCATAGGCTCAAGAATGGGTTGGTCAAAGGAAAGTGAAGTATGAGGAGCGGTATGAGGTGAAGAAATATTTTGAGAAGAACAATCACAGGCTCTAGCATGACGTTTGTGATGAAAATTATGAGCATGACCATTGCATTTTTTTGGTATAAATTTGGGTTGGGATAGGATCAATCAACATCAGGTCCTTTTCATCTTTAGGAGGAAGAACTGAAGGAACTACACTAGGTTGAGAGATGGAAATAAGAGGATATGGATAAGGAGGAAAGGTGACATAGGAAGAAGACCGTGACTAGGATCATCCTTAGGTTTTCTAAGTTCACAAACATTTTGAATATTAAAGGCTTAGTATGAGTGAAAAAGATAATCAAGACGAATCTTAGTTGGTTGAGGAATGTAAGGCCAAAATAAATCAAGGTCAATGAAGTCTCGAGGTAAAGAAGGATGATAAAGTCTATGGTTAACAGTCATAATCTCTCCATTATGAGGAAATTTAACACATTTATGAATAGGAGAAGCTACAAAATTCATGGATGTAAGCCAAGGAAGACCAATTTTAACTTGAAATTTATCAAAAGTAGGAATAACAATGAAAGTAGTGTCCAAATTTTTACCAAAAACTTTCATAGGAAAATAAATGGAACCATGGGAAGGATAAAGGAAACCATTACAAGTTTGAATCAAGACATCATATTTATCATAGAAATATTTATGCAATCCTTTACTAAAAATATGTTCTTAAGTTGTCACATTCACCATGCAAGTGGGATCAACAAGGGTACCACAGGAAGGAATACCACTAACCCTAGCGACAATGTAATGAGAACCATTAGGTGCATTAATTGTTTCTGCATGATCAAAATTAATGTAATATTGAGGTGGAGGTGGTTGAGGTTTAGGTTGAGGTAGAACATGTTCAATTGGTTGACAATATGAGTAGCTTAATCAACTTTCTCATCATAATAATTGTGTGTGGGAGAAGAAGGTTGCTCAATAGAATTGGTTGAATGCAATGGAAAATGATTAGTGTATATTTTAAAATTATGATTAGGAGGTGCAACTGATTTGTTTCCATGGTTAATATTAGCATCTACAGATATAGCATTAGAATACATAAGGTCTTGTACCATATTTTTCAAAGAATATAGTTTTTAAATATCATGACCAGGTTGATGATGGAATTGATAGAAAGCTTTGGGATTAAAGAATCTAGAAGATGGTTTAGATGGGTCAATTGGTTTAATAGGAGGAAGTTTAATCATGTTTTCATTTACTAACTTCAAAATCACATTATGAAAAGATTCATAAATTGGAGTAAAAGTACAAGAAGGTCTAAACATAGAGGAAAAATGAGTCATACCTATGGATGTTGCTGCCACTTGTTCATGACTTGTGTTGGATGATTTTTTTGATGAACTATAACTGATTGAATGCTTGAAGATGATAAGTTGGAGATCACTGAGATGCAAAATTGAATGCAAGACATTAAATTAGTTAATGTATTGTATTTTCATTGATGTCAACTTGATATGGTTTGATTATTCAAACACATAATATCATAACCTTAAAGATCTAAAGAGACAAAGTTTATGTTGTTGGTAAAATGTATAAATTCTATTGACACCAAGTGACAATGAGCACCGATAGACAGTGAACCCCGAGTAGTTCACTGTGTAAACCAAGAATACTAGTAACTGAGAAAGTGTATACCAAGCATCACAGTAAACTGGAGTTGATGACCAAGCAAAACTGAAGATGATGACCGAACATAACTGAAGTTAAAGAGTGACAAAATTGCTTAAATGGCAGAGCTATATTTAGAGATTGGTTGATTGATTTCTTTATTTTCAACAATCAGTCAAACTAAAGCATGAAAGAAGATTTAAAGCACATTTTATTCATAGTTATCAAGGAGAGATTTATGGAATAAAACTAAACTAGAGATTTACAAGATAAAGCAATGCATGGCGAGTTTTGCAGATCAAGAAGAGATCTACGACAAAAACAAGGAGTTTGAGCGGCTAATCATGTCTATATAAAGAGATGAGGAATTCATTATGAAGAGAGGAATGCTTATTATAATTTGTTTGAAGATATAATTCTTCATACAAAACTGATCATACAGGCTAAAGAACATAGCCAAGGAATTCTATAGACACCAAGCAATAGAGGATAGCGCATTCACCGAGAAGAAGAAAGAAAGAAAAGGAACTAAAGTGTTTATTGATCAAAGAGGTATTATAGAACTAAAAATAGATCTGAATATTTTCAAATCAAAGTCGTATATTTGAATAGATCATTTACTGTATCAGTTTATCCATTGATTCAGAAAATCTCTTAACCGAGTGGGATTTAACAGTCCTTATTGTATTGAGATACTCAAGAGTATCAAAAGGTTTTCTTGTTGACAACATAGTGAGTGCTAGGTCAAAAGACAAACTATTGGTTTTAAATCCTCTAACAAGGTCACACTTAACAGTGTGTATTGTAACCTTTAACAGGGTTGGCTCTTCACCGAGCTCACTTTAGAAGAGTGAAAATATTTTGGGTTACCGGTGCCAGGTGGGTTTTCCCATATTGGGTTTTCACATTAAAATCTGTGTCAAATGTGTATATGTTTCATTGCATTGATATTTTTCTTTACACATTATTGAAACTGGATTGGTCGGTTAACACTAAGTTTATTTACTACTATTCGGTAAAGTCTAGAAAAGATAAACAATATATCTTACCGAGCAAGTTATATTTTTTAAATTTATTTATGGCATACATATTGATGGACTGAAAGATAACTAGAGGGTATTATATTTGAGAGATAAGTTTTGGTTGGATTTTTGGAATTATTTTTAAGACCACTGATTCACCCACCCCCCTCTCAGTTATTCTAACAATTGGTATCAGAGCTTTGGTTCTTGGAAGAAAAGTTTAAAGGAACTTAAGTTAAAGATCACAATATTAGTAAAATGGATGTGCCTAAGTTGAACAAGGAAAAATTTGCATCATGGAAAGGTAGGATAAGACTTCATCTATCTAGTATTGGAAATGATGTCACACAACACTTGGATACTAAATATGTTGCACCTACTAGACCTCTGACTATTGATCAAAAAAAGAGAGAAAAATGAACACAATTCTATGATGATAGAACTTGCTTCTTCTCTAACTAATGTTGAATTTGAAGATGTGAAATCATGCACCTCTGCAAAGCAAATGTGGTACAAACTCAAGCTAGTACATGGAGGAGACACCAATGTGTTGAGAGCTAAAGTTGAAAGCCTAAGAGGAAAGTTTGATGACCTGAAAATGAAAGGAGAGAACATCACTCAATACAATGACAGAATCAAAGAAGTTGTTAATGCTATCTGTGGAGTAGGAGGAGTACTTTTGGAATAAATAGTTGTAAGTAAAATTCTGAGAACCATACTACCTATTTATACTATTAGAGTATCTGCAATTCAAGAAATGAGAGCAGTAGAAAATAACAATGTTAGTCTTGATAGTTTGATTGGTAGACTTATTTAATTTGAGATGAACAACTATGACAACAATGTCTTACCTACTAATGAGTCTGCATTCAAATCTTCTCTCAAAATAAGAAAATCTAGTAACAAACACACTATAATAAATGATAGTGACAGTGATAGTGATGAAGAATAACTTGATGAACTTGAAGCACTAATGGCTAGGAGATTACATAGAGTTAAAGGAAGATATAAAGGTAAATTACCACTGGTCTTTTTTAATTGCAAAGAAATTGGACATTTTGCTGCTAGATGCCCTAACAAGAAAAAGGATGAAAGAAACAATGACAGATCTTATGAAAAGAAGTATGAAAAAAGTGATGACTGAGACTACAGAAGAAATCGACACTCTGATAGAAGAGATAACTGAGATTACAAGGACAAAGGAAAGAAGGCTTGTTACCTGGTTGAGAACAAAGCTAAAAATTCTCACACTGATTTTGATGAAGATATTGAGGTAGTATTTATTTCCATGAAGGATGACTTAGACAAAGAAGAAAGGTATGTTGAAACAACACTCATATCTAAAGTTAGAAAAAATGATGTCTGGATTATTGATAGTGGTTGTACTCATCACATGACTGGAGACAAAGAAAAGTTTGAAACTTTTGAATATTATAATGGTGGATCAGTTAGGATGGGTAATGACTCACCTTACCTAGTTGAAGGAAAAGGTACCATCATGTTGAATAATCTGATCAGATGTGAAAATGCATATTGGGTGAAAGGAATTAACTATAATCTATTGAGTGTTTCACATCTGAACAACATAGGACATAGAGTTGCATTTGAGAACAAAAAGGAAATGATCTATAATGGAAAAGGAAAGTTGATCGGTACTGGTGAACAAACAAAAGTTAATCTATTCTATCTTGATGATATTAAGACCACTTGTTTATTAGCTAGAAATGAAGACATTTGGTTGTGGCATAAAAGGTTATGTCATGTGAATTTTGATGACATGGTTATGATAAGTAAGAGGCTTACCGAGTATTTCAAAGCCCGACCATGTTATGTGCAAGAGTTGTCAAACAGGAAAAATGACAAAGTCTAGTTTCAAGAGAAAAACCTACACATCTAATGCTATTCTAGAATTATTCCATATTGACTTATGTGGACCAATGAGAACAAAGAGCTATTATGGTGATAGATACTTTATTCTATTTGTTGATGACTATTCTAGATTGATGAATGTCATGTTCTTAAAAGAGAAATCTGAAGAATTTAAGATGTTCAAATGGTATAAAGCTAAAGTTGAAAAACAAAGTGGAAAAGAACTGAAATTTTTAAGATCAAATAGAGGAGGATAATTTATTTCTAATGAATTCAATAACTTTTGTAACGAGCATGGGATTACAAGACAAATTTCTACACCGAGAACACCACAACAAAATGGGATTGTTGAAAGGAGGAATAGATCAATTATTGATTGTGCCAAAATATTGATGATTGAAAAAGGCATCACACAAACATTCTAGAGATAATATGTAAGTACTTCTGTTTATACAGTGAACCGAGTTCAATTGAAGAAAGACACAAATAAGACACCTTATGAGCTATGGTATGGATACACACCAAATGTGAGTTACTTTAGAATCTTTGGAAGTCAATGTTATATATTGAAAGATGATAGAAATAGGAAACTTGACTCTAAAAGTGATGAAGGAATATTTTTAGGATATTCTACTAAAAGAAAAGCTTATAAATGTCTAAAAATATCTTCTAACAAAATCATTGATAGTAAAAATGTTAAAGTGGATGATTTTGCTTAGAAAAATGATGAGGAAAGCAGAAAGGAACCTAAAGATTAAAACAGATTTGTCTACATAGAAGAACCTAACATCTTGCCCGAGCGACATAAAAATGCAACTGAGCAATAGGCTGCACACACTGAGAATCAGGAAAATGGTCACAATGTTGAACCGAGCGATGAAGATCAAAATGAAGATCATAGATTTGAACCTGTACTTGCTAAGTATGTCAGAAGACGCCATCCACATGACCAAATCATTGGAGACAAAAGAGAAGGAATGAGAACAAGAAGTAAGTCTCTTAACAATAGATGTTTGAATTGTGATTTTGAGCCTAAATCTATTAATGTTGTACTTGAGAATCAAGAATGGGTTAGTGCAATGAATGAAGAGATTGAACAAATTGAGAAGAATAAAACATGGACATTAGTACCTAGACCGAGTGACAAAAATGTCATTGACACCAAATGGATTTTCAGAAACAAACTTAATGAGATTGGAGAAGTCAAAGGAACAAAGCAAGACTGGTATGCACAAGAAGAAGGTATTGATTATGGAGAAACCTTTGCACCCATTGCTAGACTAGAAGGAGTAAGAATTATATTTGCATATGTTGATTTTAAAGGATTCAAAGTATACCAAATGGATGTTAAATCTACATTTCTAAATGGAATACTAGAAGAGGAGGTATACATTGAACAACCTGAAGGGTTTGTTGATCCTAACAAGAGGAACATGGTTTGTAAACTACACAAAGCCTTGTATGGATTGAAACAAGCACCGAGAGCATGGTATGAAAGAATTCACTCTTATCTCATTAGTATTGGATTTATTAGAACAAGTGACAACAATAATCTGTATTTGAAATGAGATACTGATGATAAGACTTTGATTGTTGATATATTTGTTAATGATATCATATTTGGAGGTAATGATATGCTATGCAATTCATTTACTGATGAAATGAGAACAAAATTTGAAATGTCAATGTTTGGAGAGATCAAATTTTTTCTTGGTCTAAAGATTCTACAATAGGATGAAGGCATCTACATAACACAATCCAAATAGATCAAAGAAGTTCTGAAGATATTCAAGATGGAGGACTCCAAACTAGTTGGAACACCTATGGAAACCGGATGCAAATTGACAAAGGAAGACAAGACAACCGAGGTAAATCAGACCTTATACAAATCTATGATTGGAAAACTAATGTATGTTGTCCACACTAGACGTGATATAGCACATGCAGTTGGTATAGTTGAAAGATTCTCTGCTAATATTAAGGAACCACACATGACTGTTGTTAAAATAATTTTGAGATATCTGAAGAATATTGAAGACTATGGTTTGTGGTACAATAAAGAAGGCAAATTTGAGCTATAAGTTTATACTGATGCTGATTGGGATGGAAACATAGATGATAGAAAGAGAACAACAGAAGGAGCATTATTTATGGGTGACAAACTTGTCACATGGATAAGAAAAAAGAAAGGATGCATATCTCAATCAACTGTAGAAGAAGAATATGTATTTGCTTCTACAAATTTCTCTAACATTGCATGGATCAAGCAATTACAGAAAGGTATGAATAAGGAAATTCTTGACCTAGTAATTATCTATTGTGATAATACAAGTGCTATTAACATCTCAAAGAACCTTTTCATGCATGCTAAGACAAAGCACATAGCTATTAAGTATCATTACTTGAGGGAAAAGTACAAGAGAAATAGGTGATACTGGAATATGTATAATCCAAAGAACAACTAGCAGACATCTTCACAAAGTCATTGCCAAAAGATACATTTGAGTACCTAAGGAATAGACTAGGGGTTTTTCCCTTATCTACTGGTCACTAAGATGACTAAGAGGCTGCATCACCCTACACATTATTAGAAGATTAATCATGTTGATGCAAGCTAAGATATGGATTGCAATGACATATCAGTCCACTAAAGGAAGAGAAAGCTTCAAAGGGAGAAAATATTATTGGCTACTACAGAAGAGTAAATTTTTTTTGGCATTTCTATCAAAGGGAGAGGAAGATTAAATGAAATATCTATCAAGGAGCAGAGAAAGATTCAAGGAAATGGAGAGAAATATTCACTAAAATAACCATCCATCAAAGGGAGATAATTGGAGAAGATATTCTACAAGAAAGGGAGAGACAAAATAAGAAGACAAAACTGCTACACCTATCCATTGAAGGGAATGAATAAAGGGAGAGCACACAATAGAATCAAATATAAACTAGAAGAGCTTACCAAGAATCAGATATTTGAATTGGTTATAGAACAATAAGTTTGGTATGTTATGGCATATTTTATACTGCATATTTCATTGTATGTTTCCATCAATGCGAAAGGGAGAGATTGATGAACTATAACTGATTGAATGCTTGAAGATGATAAGTTGATGATCGTTGAGATCAAAAAGTGAATGAAAGACATTAAATCAATTAATGTATTGTATTTTCATTGATGTCAACTTGATATGGTTTTATTATTCAAATACATAATATCATAACCTTGAAGTTCTAAAGAGACAAAGTTTATGTTGTCGGTAAAATATAAAAAGTATGTATACACCGAGTGACAGTGAACACTGACGGATAGTGAACCCTGAGTAGTTCACAGTGTAAACTGAGCACAGTAGTAACCAAACAAGTGTATTCTGAGCACCACAGTAAACTAGAGTTGATGACCGAGCACAACTGAAGATGATGACTGAACATAACTTAAGTTAAAGAATGACAAAATTATTTAGCTGGTAGAGCTATATTTAGAGATTAATTGATTGATTGATTTTTTTCAATGATCAGTTAAACTAAAGCATGAAAGAAGATTTAAAGAACATTTTATTCACAGTTATCAAGGAGATATTTATGGAATAAAACTAAATCAAAGCTTTATGGGATAAAGCAAGGCATGGCAAGTTTTGCAGAGCAAGAAGAGATCTACAACAAAAACAAGGAGATTGAGAGGCTAATCATGTCTATATAAAGAGACAAGGAATTCATTATAAAGAGAGGAATGTTGAGTATAATTTGTGTGAAGATAGAATTCTTCATACAGATTTGATCATGCAGGCTGAAAAATAGAGCTAAGGAATTCTGCAAACACCGAGAAACAAAGGACAGAGCATTCACTGAGCAGAAGAAAGAAAGAAAAGGAACATAAGTGTTTATTGATCAGAGAGGTATTATAGAACTAACAATAGATATGAATATTTGCAAATCAAAGTTGTATATTTGAACAGATCATTTACTGTATCAGTTTAACCATTTATTCATAAAATCTCTTATTCGAGTGGGATTTAACAACCCTTATTGTATTGAGATACTCAAGAGTATCAAAAGGTTTTCTTGTTGACACCATACTAAGTGCTAGGTCAAAAGACAAACTATTGGTTTTAAATCCTCTAACAAGGTCGCACTTAATAGTGTGTATTGTAACCTTTAACAAGGTTGGCTCTTCACTGAGCTCACTTTAGAAGAGTGAAAATATTTTGGGTTACCGGTGCTAGGTGGTTTTTCCCATATTGGGTTTCCATGTTAAAATCTATGTGTCAAATGTATATATGTTTCATTGCATTGATATTTTACTTTACACATTATTGAAACTGGATTGGTTGGTTAACACTAAATTTATTTACTTCTATTCGGTAAAGTCTAGAAAAAATAAACAGTATATCTTACCGAGCAGGTTATATTTGTTAAAGTTATTTATGACATGCATCTTGATGGACTGAAAGATAACTAGAGGGTATTATATTTGAGAGATAAGTTTTGGTTGGGATTTTGGAATTATTTTTAAGGCCACTGATTCACCCCCCCCCCACTCTCATTTATTCTAACATTTTTTATTTTGATGTAGTTTTTAGTCTTCTAAAGTTTATTGAATTGGATGCAGAATCACTCTTATAAATGGAAACATGAGTCATTGGAGTGTTTCTCTCAAATTGACTCACTTGAAGTTGATAATGATGAATCACTACACACAATTGTGAAAAGGAAGAGAACTCAGTAAGGAGTATCTTATCTCTAATGTCCTTTGGTAAATTAGTAATAAAAATGCTTTCTATATCAACATTAGGAATATGATAAGAAATCTAAGCACGCAAATGCTTAAATTTACCAATAAAGTCACTAAATTTTCTTTAAGACCTTGTTTATAATGCATCAAAATAGTCAAAGAAATTTGAGGACCAATATTGTTTTGAAATTGTTGAATAAAACCAATAGGAATCTTATGGAAGGAATCAATGGAATAAGGAGGCAAGGAACAATACCATTGCAAAGCTTTATCTTGAAAGGTTCTAGTAAACAACTTTTTCATAAACCTATAGTCATGAGAGAAATCACTACAAAAGGTTTAAAAGGTTTTAACATGAGTCACATGATCACCCTTACCATTATAAATCTCAAGATGAGGAATCTCAATAATTTTTGGAATAAAAGCTTGGATAGTATATATGGAAAAAGGACTAGCAATATCACATTTGGGAATTTTGAACTTGGATTGACTCAAAAAAGAAAGTTGTTGTTGCAAAGAAGACACGGTTTGAGCTAAGCTATTAATGGTAGAATCAGTGGAAGAAATGATAGGAGGAGAAACAGTAGAAATGTTAGGAATATTATGGGAAATAGATGGAATATTGGAAGAAGCATGAAGCATGGTAGGATCATTGGTGGAAATAGGATTGGGATATGAAAAAGGAACACTATGATAAGAAGGCATAGAAGAAGGCAATGAAAGAAATGAAACACTCATAGGAAGAGAAGGAAGAGTACAATTAGGGAAACTCACATGTGAGGGGTTAGAATTTTGGATTGAAGTTGTGATAAGAGGCGGAGCATAAGTGGAAAGAATAGCAATATAAGTGGTAATGGGAAAATAAGTTTCAACACTTGTAGTAAGGGGGACATAGCCTTATTCTTGAGCACATTTTGTAAGAGGTTTAACATTTGAATCGATAAGATGGGAAATGCCATGCAAGAGGTTAAGACCATTTTAATCATTATGAATGAGTTTCTTTAAGCCTTCTACTATGGAAAGAGCTTCAATATTATGATTCTCTTGAGCTAACCAATGTTCCAACTTTTCAAATTCATGAGTAAGATTTTGCACTTGGGTAGGAGGAACTCTTAATGCTTCATCTTCATCATGAGAAGAATGAGAATATTTTTTCTCCATGATAGGATTGATATCATTAGAATGCATGTTGGTTTCATCAAGGCTCCATAGAAACAAGGAAGGTTTAGGATCCAAAGAACCCATGAGTCTATGACTTCTTCTAACCGAAATACTATAGGTTGGTCTCAAAGTGATAAAGCTCATACACAAAGGAATACATGGAAGGGAATATGCAATGCAATAATGTAATGTAAAAAAAGATTATCACAATGCATACAAAGTATATCTAGATATGAAAGAAGATTTAACAATAAACAAACCTATATCTAAATACATACCATGTAACCAAAACAAAGTAGATCCAAATATGGGAATGGAAAATCTGTCTAAGAGACAATCTATGATGTATATAATGTAAATGCAATGCCAACTAGATCCAAAGGAGATCTAATTACCAAAACAAAAAGTGCAAAGCATGAAAGTGACAGGTTCACCAAAATGTATATGGTGAACCTAAAAGCATGTAAAGGAAATCCAACACCAAGATCAAAAGAGGAAATGTAATAAGTTAGGCTCACCAAAATGTATATGGTGAAATGGTGATCAATGGTAAATACCAAGTCACGCATGTACATTGAAAAGGGACCCTAAAATTTGACCCCTTTTGGAATAGATTTGATTAGAACAACCCAAGTGGATGTAGGGATGCTAATGCATAATTTTTTCTTGAGGGATGTGATGATTTTAGGATCTCTTTTCATGCATGTATAAATGATAAAATAAGAATGTAGTATATATGCACAATGTAGTAAAGTAAATACTCATGCAATGATAAACATCAAGATATCAGATCTAATATATCAAAGAGAGTTCTATGGAAGAAAAATGATAATGAAGAACTCACCTTGAAAGATAGTAGAGGATGCAAATCTAGATATGTAGAAACCTTGTTAGATTGCACTAGAACTAGAAACAGATAAAGATTTGGAAAGCTACATGTGAGATCTCTCCACTATGAAAAAATGAGTGTTGTAGGAATAGGTCAAACCTATTTCGCCTAGGTATATTCTGAAGGTGATTTGACCTATACCCTAGAGGTCTGAATCTAAAGGTCTCAAAACTATGATCAATACTGCACTTCCATATCTGTAAATCTAAGTCTCAGACTCTGCAAATCTGCACCTGCACATAAGAGAAGGGGAAATTATTGAGGAAAAGTGGTTTTCTTTGGTCAAGCCACCGTTTAGTAATTAACCTTGAAATAAAATAATTAAACCATGTAAAACAAGAAAAATGTAAGTATTCACCTTTCTTGGCAAACCCTTGTGGATGGATACAGATCCTCTATACCCACAAATATTTATACTTGCTTGATTGAATATTGAATTGTAGAATGAGAATGTCTTCACCAATGTAATAGATCTACACTTGCCAAATCATAGATCATGAATGTTTGTATGCTTGATATTATTGAATGGAGAAGGAGAGGAATGAATGGAAGAAATTATTCAAGCCTTCAAATCTTGGATCCAAACCCTTTCTTTCTTGAAATCACCAAAAAGATCTTGATAGCACCTTGGACATGAACGCTTGAGAATGAATGATTGATTGCACATGTAGATATATTAAAAATCATAGGAATGTAATGGATAATATAATGTATATTAGATATGTAATATAGATTTGGAAAATGAAGAGAAGAGACCTCCTTTTATAGAGATTTTGGGGTCCAAATTTGTAGAGTTCGACTGTTCTAGGAGGGAAAATGAAAATAGTATGCATCGGGCTCGCAAACCACCAATTTTAAACCCCCGAGGTATAGGTTGAAAGTGGTTTGACCTATACCTGGTATAGGTCAAACCAGGTTCAACCTATACCCGAAAGGGTAAATTTTGAGGCAAAAATTTGTGGGGTCCAAGAAATAATAAGAGACTAAGGGAAAAATAGAGAGAAAAGCGGGAAAATCAAGCATAAATGCATCCAAAATCAAGATCACTAAAATGGGGCCCCAAATAGGTCCTAAAGCTTCCAAATTAATGGGTGCTAAATTTTTAGACCTATACAAAAATAATAGCACAAATTTAATGATTGCTAGGTTTCGTTTCTTATAGTGTTTGATTAGGTTTAGGATTAGGGTTCAATTTTCTTTAGTGTTCAAATACTCTTAGTGCTAGGGTTCAATTTCCTTTAGTGTTAAGGTTAGGGTAAAATTTGGTTTAGAGTTAGTGTTTAATTTTATTTTATGTCTAATTAGTTTTATGATTAGGGTTCAACTTTCTTTAGGGTTTTGATTACAATTCAATTTGGTTTAGGTTTAGGGTTTATTTATTTTTATTGTTAGGGAACCAAGTTTCAATTTTTTAAGTGTTATGGGTAGGGTTTAATTTGGTTTGGGGTTTGGATTTATCTTTGTTTACTATTAGGTTTAAACTTCAATTTGGTTTATTTTTAATTTTAGCATTAATATTTTTGTTTAAAGATTATAATTATATTTGTTTCAAAGTTAAGGTTGGTATTTATTTAAGCTTATGGAGTGAGGTTTGGGCTTGATTATGTTTAAGGTTATGTTTTAAAAGGTTTAGGATTTGATTTGATTGTATGTCCTATTGATTTAATCTGATTAAAAGAACAATAAAAATTTGATAATTGTTAGTTTTAATTTCTTATATTGTTTGATTAGGTTTAGGGTTAGGGTTCAATTTACTTTAGTGTTCAAATAAGCTTAATGTTAGGGTTCAATTTGTTTTAGTGTAAGGCTAGGGTAAAATTGGGTTAGGGTCAGTGTTTAATTTAGTTTGATGCTCAATTAGGTTTATGATTAGGGTTCAACTTGCTTTAGGGTTACGATCATAGTTCAATTTAGTTTAGTTTTAGGGTTTATTTAATTTTGTTTATTGTTAGGGAACTAAGTTTTGATTTTTTAGTGTTATGGGTAGGGTTTAATTGGGTTGGGTATTTGGATTTACTTTTATTTAATATTAGGTTTAAGATTAAATTTGGTTTATTTTTAGTTTGAAGATTAATAATTTGTTTAAAGGTTAGAATTATATCAGGTTCAAAGTTAAGTTTGGTATTTATTTAAGCTTATAGATTGAGGTTAGGGTTTAATTAGGTTTAAGATTATGTTTTAAAAGGGTTAGAATTTGATTTGATTCAATCTCCTTGCCTGTCCTGACATCTCTCTCTTGAACCTCTATCATTCTCACTATATTTATTTCTCCTATTTTATACCATTATTTCTCCCATTTCTCTCCCTCTCTCTCTATTGCTCTCTCTTTCTATATCTCTCTAATTATCTATACAAATATTTATTTGTCTCCCTCTCTCTATCTCTACTCTATCTATTTACATATATATCTCCCTATCTATCTATATCTCAATATCTTTCCCTTCCCCTCCACATCTCCCTCCATCTATCTTAGTATATATTTCTATCTCTTAGATAAGTATCTCCCTCTCACTTCCCCCTTTATCTCTTTCTATGCATATCTTTGTCTACCTCTCTATCTCCCTCCATCCCCATGTATAATCTCCTCTTCCCCTCTAACTATCTCTTTCCCTTTCTCTTCCTCTCTCTCCATCCCCTTGTCTCTATCTCTTCCTCATGTACTTCCTCCCTATCCCCCAACCCTTCTATCTACATTCACCACTTCACAAAGAAAATAATTACCAAAATTATGAAGCTCTTCAAAGTCCCATATACTTTCTATTTCATAGTAATAAATTTACTCTTTACCAAGGTTATAATTCAAAAGTTAAAAATCACTTGAGAAAAATATTCTTTTGATCCATGTTATTGTTGATGACAATTATTCAATTGTGTATTGTCATTGATGTTTACACAAATATAGTGATGTTACAAAAATGCCTATACCTAAACTGAGCACAATCAGTGTATGCCAAGTTCTCTCAGGCATTGAAGAAGACCAAATTGATTTTTAGTTCTAACCGAGTTCACTTGGGCATTACAGTATTGGTCGGGCATTGAAGGATTTCACTATTAACCGAGTTATGCTTTTAGTGTCAGCCGAATAACAACAATTTACATTTTATGGTTAATTGGTTATATGCAGTCGACAGAATTAAGTTTTATTATTTATTTGGAAGGTTATTCAATCCAAATTGACAAGGCTTATTATAACTAGTTACTTTTTTCCACTCTTCTAAAGTGAGCCCAGTTAGGAGCCAACCCTATTAAAGGTTACAATACACATTGTTAGGTGTGACCTTGTTAGAGGATTTAATCACCCTGTAAGGAGTGGCCTTGTGAGAGGTCTTCAAAAAATTCAATGTAGAAATGTCACCTTGTGAGAGGATTTACAAAAGACTATTATGTCTACTCTGTTAAGAGATTT
>MU224432.1:1235156-1252673 GCA_018584345.1 Thuja plicata | reverse complement strand
AACTCATCAAATTGAGTTTTTAAAGTAACAAGTTTTGGCTCTTTGACTTTTTCATCTCCTTGGTATATGGTTTCTAATTTTACCCAAATATCATTTGCAGATTGACAATACATAACTTTGACAAAAACATATTTTGTCAAACCACAGAGTATAGCAAATTTTGCCCTTTTGTCAAGTTCATATTCAGTTTTTTTATCAGCATCAATGGGTATAGTTTTGGAAACAGTATACTTAGACATGACAACTTCCCACATACGGACATCTAAAGAATTGATGAAGGCTTCCATCATGACTTTCCAAAAAACATAATCTATACCATTAAATAGGGGAGCTCTAGTAAGAGAAGCACCTTCAGCCCGTGCCATGAAATATTCCAAACAATTTCCCAAAAAATACTCCTATAGGCAGACCTAATGGAGATTGGCTCTGATACCACTTGTTGGAAGTGAAATGGAGGCTAAGAAGGGGGGGGGTGAATCAGACTTTTAAAATTTCCCAATATAAGTGAAATGTGACTTATTGAAACAATCACAGTAACTGCAAGTATGTAAAGAACAAGAAACTGAAACAAAATAACCACATCCAAGCATAAGAAGTGAAATGACACACCATATTTTGTGCCGAGTGGAAAAACCCTCAAGAATCAAATGGATTCCGTCATAGGATAAAAAAACCACTCCAAATTCCTTTATCACCAAGTCTTTACAAATTCTTGTGCAGCTACAACTGCCAGGGCTACAACCCTGCTCTTTAATACACTCCAAGCTATATTCAAGTTACAATTACTATAGTGTATCAACAAAATACACCTTAAAAACTGCAACTATACAATGTATCATTCAACTTTCACACAATACTTCTCTACAGATCACTATAGACGTGCATGTGCCTTCCTTTTTTTTTCACTTACACACACACCGCTACAGTGCTCTATATAGGAGTATTTACAAATTAATTTCCATGAATTTTGAGACTCAGGTATTCCAACTTAAACAAAAAGTGAAACAAAAAACTACATTCATTTCCACTTTGCCCAAACTGAAACCATAACTTGTTACCAAAAACGAACTTCAACCATTTACAACTGCCTTTCCAACTAGACAAAGAAACCATGTAACTGCAGAAACAAAACTGATCTTCAACAAAACTGCACGCTATACAGTATAGCATTTCTGAATCAAATAAGCAGTTAGAAATAAATGATTCGGAATCAAAAGGCCCTTTTTAAAATAGACTCATTTGGTGACCAGATTTTGGTTACGTTATTTCAGAAAACACTTCTGTCATTTTATGCAAAAATAGAACAAGAAACGACCAATGATACTTGTGGATATTGCAAAGTAAAAACCTTTACCCTCACAACTGTACAAAAGAACCATCATTCCCAGCTTAAAAACCATCAACTTGATCACAAGAAACAGAAGATCACTATATCAGAAACCCATTAAAATCTTTTCCCTTTCAGCTTCCTGAATGTGCAAATGAGCTGAACCATGGCGGCAACATTTAGGTTTGAGAAAAAAAATAGCAAGCAAAACATCGTATGTCCAAGACAAAAGAATATCCCAAACTATAATTGCATTTCATTTGACATCCGCCCAGCATAATGAACCACGGGGCTTTGTGGAAACCAAAAATGTTTACCATGGTTGAGTAATGATAACCCAAGGAAGTGACGTTCCTTATTGTTACTGCTTTATTAAATTAAATATATCATCCGCCAAGTCAAAACCAGCACATCATCAAGGACAAAACACAACATCTCTCACAAAAAAATTCAGATTCCTTTATTTAGCATCATCAATAATCTCCATAAAAGCATTGTCCCTGTTTAAATTGATGGAAACGGTTGGCATCTCTTGCAACAATCTTGGAGATAAATTTAGTTACAGTGTCAACACATTACTCAAAGGTTCTTATAAACTCTAATAGTTTTTCTAGGAGGCATGTTTAACAAACCAAAAGAAATTGCCAAATTTTCACTATGGCAAAGAAATAATTCATTTTCTTCTTAATCCACATCATTGGAAAACAAAGTCTTGAATTTGGAAAATACCCTGCTACCTTCATCTCCCAAGCCAATTTCTATGACTTTGCATAGATCTTATCTGTCTATCAGTATGATCTATCTCCTACACAAAATGCATGTGTTGTTCTACTGACCTAAGCTATGCTTTGTATGCCATTCTTATTATTTAAATATTTTAAATACGATTTGTTGGTATTTGTTATAGGGTGAGTGGTAAGGGACTAACTATTTGTCATGGATCTTCTGTTTTGGATGCATGCATACAATGCAAAACACAAATTAATATTGTGCTATGAAAGAAACTTGCATACACACTATTAGCTAATGAAAATTTACTACTGTAATAGAGGATGATATTATCACCAAGCCATGGTTGAAGATGGTTCCTTTAATGTTAATATTTGTAAAAATATTACTATTTTGAGGGTCCAACAAACTGAAATCATAATTAAAATTGTGATGTTAGCATCTTTTGGAACAGTCCATAAGAACATTTTTCACACACTGATAATACCACCTACTGTCAATTTATTTAAGTTATTGTTACCTATTTTCCCCTTTCCTATAACAATATCTAAAAATGTTTCCACTAGGTCCCCTGACAAGGTTTTATATGGTTTTAAATACTGAAAGAAGGGAAAAATACTTCAAATCCCTCAATTTTATCTTGTCACAATCATAAAACATTAAAGAGGCTTTCAAGAGTTCCTTCACCTTAAGCCTTCCTTCATTTTAGTTAAAGGCCAATTTTATCTTGTCACAATCATAAAACATTAAAGAGGCTTTCAAGAGTTCCTTCACCTTAAGCCTTTCTTCATTTTAGTTAAAGGCCAAGATAGAGTTCATTTCCTCTTTGTGGAGGGAAGGTAACTTAAAATATTCTGTTTGAATTAGTTCTATGAAGCCAAACCCATGGTCAAGGTTGAGATGCAACAGTGAAACCTCATCATGCCTGTAACAAGCTTTTACTTGCTACAATGGAGGCCAAGAGGAAAAATTAACAGCAATTTATAAATGAGAGCAGCATTAATGCATGAGGAAAGAACAAAAAACAATGAAGTTACAACATTTTTTAAGGGGTGAAAAGTAGTTTATTGAGAAGAAGGAACACCCAATCCAAAGAGAAAAGTATATTTTAATGAAAGAACAACAAATTTTTTTGATGGTTAGTTCTGATTAAGTAAAAATAGGTTTTACAAGGACTCAAAACCTTTACAAAAGTTTTTTACAGATATTCAACAGAGTTCAACAACATCTGTGCCATAGCACCAAACAAGGAAACCAAAAATAGCTAGCAAGATAACAGCCTAACCAAAAAAGTCCCACAGATAAATAGAAAAGACAGAGACAGCTACATGCCCTCCACAAGTTCCTGGGCCTGAATGACCATAATCTGCATCTGATTTACCGAATTCTTGAGGTCTTTAGTACCTTTGTCCTCCTTTGGACTCATCTTTTTGATGGTTAGTTATAACCTCAAACTCTCCCTAATTGGTGCCTTACCCATGTAGGGTATTGAAGTGAGTTTAATTTGCTTCTTTCACTTAATAATCCCTCCTTTTTAGGCATCAAACTGCTGTGAACTTCTTGTATGATCTTTGATTGGTGGCTTGATCTCATTGTGAACTAGGAGCTTTTGCATGACTTATCTAGAAGCTTGCATTAGTTTGCATTATGGAAATCTCCCTCTTTTCATACTGTCCTATGACTGTTCCAACTACCTCATGTATTGTCACAGTGTCTCCTACCATGTTGATCACTATTATCTTTGACTGAAGAATCTATTGCCCTTTTGGTTGAGATTGCTATTTATTTATGCTCAATCCTCTGTTCAAACTCATGCCTTATTAGTTCATCATCATGCAAATTTCAAAAGTCATTGCATTGTACTCCTTTACTTGTCTTTCAAATAATGTGTCAATCTTTGAATGAGTACTATCTTTAGCATTCAATGCTATTGTCCTTACATCCTATTCACATGTCTTGTTTTGACTATAATGGTCAATCACTGTCATTTTGTTCTTTATAACAGCAACCACTGTCTTGTAAGCATTGATATCAATGACAATCCCAAGGCATTGATTCTTTCCAAACTGTTGTTGATCTTATATTGGATATAAATGTTCTTAGACCGTGTCATTTCTTTTCCTTTTAATATCAAACATATTACATTATGTGATCCAATGGCATATGACTACCCTCTTACTTATGAATTATTATTCATGAACACGAAGATTTTCACTATTTTCAAACATTGATATCTCCTCTTTGAACACATCGCTTGCAATATATTTTTCGGACAGTGATAGTCCCTTCAAATTACTAAAAACAAATCTCAATAACAATGTATATTTCCCTAAAAAATAGTGAAAGGTTCTCTTCAATGAATATTTGTGTAAAATAGTGAATCACCTTGAAAAAAAAGTGCATGTACTTGGGTAGAACGGTCAAAATATCTGCTAATTTATGGCCTTTGAATTCAGTCAATGTTTTGGTGCCCACATGTCACTTCATTTCTATTGAATGATAGTAATACTTGTCCTTTGACTGCATTTTCAAAGTTTTGGCAACTCTCTCTATCCTCGTGGACTATTTATCATTGTTCGTATTCATATATTGTTTCTATTTTCATGGTGGCTATGTACCTCATTGCATGAATACCATTTAGGACATTGGTTAAGTTTATTATTGTCAGCTAGGTTCACATGCTGCTACTATGTATTTCTTCTAAATCACAACTTTCAATTCACTGTCCTCACTTTATAAACATTGTCATCACTTCAAAGCCTTACTTCTTTGAGACAATGTCCTTCATTCTCTTCTCTTACAATAGTCATAACCTCTATCCCATTGATAGGTGGCTACAATCTCCGTGTACTCCTTTATAACAACAATCTTCTTTGACCATAGTGCCTTCTCTATGTTACATGACACGTGAAGTGTTCTATCACTGTTCTTAATAACAATATATTTCTCTCAATGCTATGTTCTTCACATGGTACTGATTCCAAGAACTGGCCACTGTCACCACTTATGGCATTTTTTCATTGTTCCTTTGTCCTTGTTGTTTATGGCTTCATAAATTAGAGAAGGATTGTCCTTCGCTATTTCTGTTGTACTTCATAGTATCATTTCCTTTACCATGCATGATTGTCTCAAAACATATCTCAAATGTCGTCACAATGCATCTTTGATGGATTTCTTCCTACCCTGGGCTGATTTTACACTGTCATGTTCATCTTTTGACCATATTCTTTGCACTGCTACTAATGCATTGTATACCCCTATTTCTATGCACCATTAATCATTGTTTATTTAAACACATCAAACCATTGTCTTTCATTGTAATATCAATGTCATCATTCATTTGATAACTATTGGGATCTATATTTTAGCAGTGACCTTCATTTTGTAGCAGCACTGCCTTTAAAATCTGAAAATACCAGTGCTTTGACCTCTCTGTTCACAATTTAATCCAATGCATTTTCACTATCCTATGCATCTTGATGTTGAAATCACTATTATTTCTCTCATGACTGTCCTATTCTCATGGAATTGAAGACTTAGCTACTACTATTGCACCTTTTACATTTTTGTGCATTAATTGTTGTGAGTGCACTTTTACTGTCAAAACTTCGATACATTGTATGATCTAGATGCATTGTCTCTCTTTCATCCTTCAGGACAGTATCCATATCTTCACCGTTTTAGCATTTAAGCTATTGCAACAGTCATTTCTTATCTTCACTATGTATCACTATCATTTCTTTATAGTCCACTATCTTGATTGTAGTATCTCTCTTGATCATTGTCTTTGGATGATGAAAATTGTCTTTGACCATTATAAACAACAATATTCTTGTTGCTGCCCTTTATGACAGTGACTTTTTGATGCATTATTGGTGTTTTTGTTCATGTTCTGCTCCACATCCCTTTGAAATCATGTATGACTGTCATCAATGTTGAAGATCACAATTTCTAAAGGTTGTAGCAATATTTATCTTTATACATTAGATGGATGCCTTTACCACTATTTTACATCTTTTGGTATTGTTTTTCATATTTCCATGTCAAATTAGAATAATCATGAAATATGTATTTTGACATATCATGGTCTTTTCTCTTTAGCCTCTTTTTCTTCTTGAAAGCATGATGATCTCTATGTTTTGGCTATCGTTGTGTTGTGGAACTGATTTTTATGATATGTGACTAATCTTTTCTCATTATTTTATCACATTATTTCATTACGAATTCTCTATTTGTTTACCTTGATTATTGTGTAACGGCATTGGAAGCACTAATCACTATTATGCATCATTAAAAATCACTATTCCATGGTTATTCCCCATGGCTGTCCTCTATTATAGTGAATATATCTTACAAAACCTCATTGAAAATAGTGAATAAGCATTGACGAATATTGAACAAACATTATGATAAGCGACATATACCTTCTTTAAAACCATGGAACAATTTGCTTCAAACATCATCATAAAATCTCTAACCACTTGGAACAGAAAGATATAGATATATGAAAAGAGAGCATCATGATGTTGAAAAACCTTGGATAACTGAGAGTGGGGTGAATCAATTATTCCAAGATATTTTTAAACTTTAACTCTACCGGTAGCAAGATTAATTCAAACTGATAATTGAAACATCGATAATCATGAAAGCATAAAAGAAATGCTTGCACAATGAACACCATATTTACACAAAAAACTCAAAATGGGCAAAACCATGGAGAAGTTAATTCTCATGTATACAAACACCTGTTAAACTAACATCGATTAAGGTGATTTTTACAAATGCTCACTATAGGTAAGGCTCATTATCGGTCAAGCTAACTGCCCTAGATACAAAACAACTATCATAGCCAATACAAAAGTGATCTTACACACAAAATTTGAACTTATGAAATTGCATTTGTACATATATGGATTTAGTTCCAGTGAATAACACTATCTCTGTCAGCAGCAGATCTAAACAGAGATCTCCTGCCATCCTTCAACACACTTCTGCAAAACCTTTCTAACACCACCTTTACTCTTCCTTCAGTATTATCCTTCACACTTCTTATTCTATTGGCAGACTTCACTATTCAATCATACTCACATCATACCACCTTCAACATTCACTCTTCGTCCATACTTATTTATCAGATCCAAAAAGATGTTCTACATATTTATGTATCCTTTTAAATACAAAGGTGTGTTGGTCTAGCAAAACATGTTGGCTTGAATACAAAATAAAATATCTTGAGATATACAATGATGATCAACATGCTAGAACCAAACCTAAAAGATAGGTCGCACATATGAGAAATTCATACCACACTACCATGGGACCCAAAGATAGGTCTTACATAGGATAACTACATTATATAGTATAGGCACCAAAATAATAATATATTCTGGGGCCGATGGGAATGCCACAACAAGGAGCATGTCTTGATCACTACAAAAGTTAGCATCAATCAAAGAATAGCACCAAGAAGAAATGGTCCAAAAATGAATATCAACATTATAAAAAAATCTCCTGACGTACTGCATGAGTGACCAGATAGCGAGGATACTCAGAAAGAAATATGAAAATAGTAGCCAAAGATAACCATCCAATCTTTACTCACTAAATACAATAGATGAACCAACAGGATATACCACAATTATCAAACCAAGGATAACCATCCACAACATTTGTTATCATATAATACTGCATAGAATAGATCAATTCTTGTTCATTACCCAGAGCACAATCAACGGGTACACAAGTTTTGACATCAATGACAATAATGCCAACTTCAATATCTCAACAATACCCCCCTTTGGCATTGATAGAAAAACAACAAGAATAGAAAAACACCAAAATAATTCAAAGCAACCAAAAGATCCCCCTGATTTAAGTAGTTCTATTTTCAATTCAATTTTTCTTCTTGATTTTCTCTCCCTTTTTATCAACAATGGAGAAAGGGCCAAATATCACATTTTAGTAAATTAGATCAAAATAGCTATTTTACAAGAAAAAACATTCTTGTACCTTTATTTTATTATTGGAACACCCTGCTTCCAATCCGCTACAACATAACTCATCTGTGCACATAGACTATCATGTAGAACCAATGAATCAAATGATGATGACCAATCCAAAGACCGGTACTGACATTCATACTCCTCAGCATTAGAAAGAATTTTGTAAAGATGTACTAACCGTACCTGAACCAAATCCTTGACCAACCTAGAAGTCTTCACCAAGTCTTCCTTCTTTCTCAGAATATACAACAACTCATCTTTTAATTCACCAACTCTCATTCTCTTCTTAGCACCTTTATCCTTGAAGAGATCATAATTCTTACCATTACCATTCAACTCAAGCTCAATGCTTTCAATCTTACTTCTAAAAATGTCAATAGAAATAGGCCACCAGAGACAATACTGGTACATATCATATATCTCCTTCAAGCATTCTCTTGTCTCATTAATATGTTTAGATATGTTCAATATTAACACATTTTCTTTGAGTTAAATCTCCAAACTACGACCTTCAGAACTTTCCAGCAATAACCTTCCCTCAAGAATTTTGATTAGATCAATCAGTAACACATTAGAAACAACAGAAACAATAATGCCCTTAGTAAGAAAATGATCCATCAATGCATCTTCAATTTTAGTCCTTCATTTTGAAGAGAAATCACTCCACACATCACCAATCCTGTCCATTTCACCCTCTTCCAACATCGTTTGAATAATATTTGAATCAACAAAGCCTGATTCAGATGGAGATACAACATCCTTTTCTTTCTTCTCTTCTTCCTTCTCTTCTTCTTCCTTTGATAAAGTGATAATTTCCTTTCCTTTTGCACTTTTTTTTCCCTCTTCTTAGGTTCTGGAGGGGAACCATCGAGCACAACCTCCAATTCTGTTTTATTGGAGGAGGATCCCTTCTCAATATAGCCAATAGGCACAATACCATACGTAGCTAGGCCATAGCGCAAGTTCATCTGTAATGTTAGAAAATAAGATTTGGATGAATCCATATTATCCTTGAAATCATCCAAGTACCTATAAATCTATTTTCTATCAACCATTCCATATTCTCTCCACCTGGTAGTGATCTCAGAAAGTACCAAACACATAACAAAAGATCTAAACCAGAAGGCATAACCTTTAGCTAATGATATTCTGACATTTTCAAGTAAATTATCCAATAGCATACTACATAAATCAAATTGTACTTCTTCCTTAACCATATTGTGTGCCAAATACACAACAATAGCAGACGTATCACCTTTACAAGTGCAAAAATAGATTTTATAAGTAATTTCATAGGCAACATACCTCACAACTAGATCGACAAGAGTATTAATCAATAGAACACAAGGGTCTTTTTTTATCCTAGTAAGCTCCTGCACTTTACTATAATTAACTATCATCTTTCCTACAATATTTCCAACAGTGCACAGACCAATAATCACCTCAATTACCTCCTTTTTAATTGCATATGATTTTCCCAAAATTAAGTTTGTCCTTGAACCAACTTAGTGAGAATATAATCGACTCCTTCTCAGCAAACCTGGGAAATTATCCCCAAATTTCCATACCCAGAGTACAAACTTGGTACAACTCATCTACCTTTAACCCTATTTCCATATGCCTTATCTTTCCATGATCAAATTCCTCCAATTCAACTCTTTTCAACATCTACAAAATAGATTCACTAGATTCATGAACAGCCAAAATGGATTCCAGCTTCACAATAGATCTAGCTATTTAAATTCTCTATATCTCTATAAATTCTTCATTTTTCCTCTTCGTTGAAAGTAAAAATGATTTAAAAAACTCTCCCAATATATCCTTAAATACTCATGATTATTTCCCATTGAAAAGTGCACAGATGACACCAGAAAATGTACTTTGAATTTATACCAGTCACATTGAACTTAATTACTCTGAAAAAACATCATACCTTATTTCAAAGAGGGAAAACAAATAGATCAAGTTTTGTAATACTCCCCTTTAGCCAAGGTAGTTGGCTTAGTTACCAGAAGAGGTAGAACCAAGATCCAGTGCCACAGATGGACTTCCTTCACTTGATTCATTCTTCTTCCATACCATTACTATCTTCTAAGATTCACTTGAAACTCCAACATCCTTCTAATTTCTATACTTTCCTGGAGAGGTAACAGATCATCATGTGTTAGCATAATGACCTGATTGAATACACTTGAAATATTTTATGTTCCTCTATCTTGATCTCACTGATTGACCCCTAGATTTGAATTGATTAGACTTGTGATCATCTTTATGGCATACATAGAAATTATCATGGAAGATATTTTTCACCTCATTCATCTTTACCAAATTAGATACTTGACTTCTGCATTGATTTTCCTTATGACCAAACTTGTAGCAGCTCAAAAATTAAATATTATGTTCTTTTCTTCTCTTACATTCCATATCCTTATGTCCAAAATTATTACATAGAAAATAATTGATATAATTCATACACCAAGATCCATTGTAGAAAAAACCTATCACAAAAGCAAAGAATGGAGACACAAAAAAGAATTCTCTGAAAGATGAAATGTTCATTCAGAGAGGGAATAATGAAATACAAAGAGATCAATCTTTATAAAGGTGATCAAAACCCTAAAAGGGAAGAAACTAGGTTGCATAATAATAATTAATAAAATAATTAATTATTATATGCCTAAAGTTTAGCTTAAGTAAACTAGAGATAATAAGTGACTTAATAATTAAATAAAAATGATTTAATCAATAAGTGAAATAACTTGTTAATCTAACACTCCCCCTTAATATAAACTTAGGGAGAAGCTAAAAACCTAGAACAACTACTGAAAGAATGAAAATGGGTCCCAACAACATGGTCTGATCAGGTACCCAATCATAACCAAATCTCTGTAAAGTGGAGAAATAGAGAAAACCATAGGGGAAAAACTCTACTCCAAAAAGAGATGGAAAAAGTATGGTTAAAAAAAAAACATGAAGGAAGGAAGGCCTATCCTCACTGAGACCCCCCAAGGACAACTTCCTTCACCCGTAGTATAGAACATCACTGAATATAGTGCGGAGATGCCAAAGTTTTACTGAAGATGTCTGCAACTTGCTCCTCTATTGGTATGTACTCCAAGATGAGAGCACCATCCTGAATCAACTGTCTGATGAAGTGCATGTGGATCTCAATGTGTTTGGTGTGTTGATGATCCACTGGGTTGTGGGAAATGTGTATGTAACTCTTATTATCACACCAAAGAATAGTGAGACTATCAAAAGGAAACCCAAACTCAGTCATCGACTGATGAAGCCATAAAATTTTCTGACTGACTAACACTGTTGCTTGGTATTCAGCCTATGTAGATGATAATGTAGTAGCATACTTCTTCCAAGAGCATGTGATAGGACCAGAACCAAGGAAAAAAAATCCAGAAGTAGACTTATGATCGTTAGCATCACCAACCCAATCCGAGTTTGTGAATCCAATGATGTGCGGGAAACCTAATGTGTAGTGAATTCCATAATGTGTAGTGCCCCGAAGATACCGCAAAATACGTTTGGCAGCTTGTCAATGGCTCTCATGAGGATCATCGGAGAACCTAGAGAAAACTCCAACCGCAAAGGAAAGATCAGGATGAGTGTGTGTCACATACAAAAAATTGCCAGTCAATTGTCTGTACAAAGTGGAGCTCACTGAAAGTGTAGGAAAAGTGGAAGACAACACAAAACCTTATTGAAACAGTGTAGACGCAGGCTTGCAAGCAAGCATTTCAAATTTGTGAAGCTTATCAAGAGCATACTTCTACTGAAAGAGTGAAATCCCATTGAAAGACTGAATAATCTGTTGGCCGAAAAAATAATACAATAGACCGAGATCAGTCATCTCAAACTGCTCCATCAATGCTCGTTGTATATCCTGAATCTTGGAGGATGAGATACGTATAATGAAAAGACCATCAATTTAAAGCACAATTATGAATATGTCAACTCCTTAACGCTGAAGATACACTATGTGGTCAAAATGACATGAACATGTATAGTGTGTAGAAAGAAAGAAAGAGTCCATCTTCTCATACCAAGCCCGAGGGGCTTGTTTGAGACCATATAATGAACGTCTAAGCCTGCAAAATAAGTAAGAGTCCTGCACAAAACCCAGGGGCTGCTCCATATAGATCTCCTGTTGGAGGTTTCCATGCAAGAAGGAACTCTTCACATCCATCTAAAACATTGTCCATCCTTGTGAAGCTGCAAGTGAAAGTACAAGGTGAATAAAATTCATTTTGGCAACAGGAGCAAAGAACTCAAAGTAATCAATACCCTCCACCTCATAAAACCCCTTTGCAACAAGATGAGCCTTATACTTGTCAATAGAACCATCTGCAACATACTTGGTATGGTACAACCACCTACACCAAACTAAATTTATCCCTTTTGGAAGAGAACACAAATCCCAAGTATCATTTTTCATCAAAGAAGAATACTCCTCATCCATAGCTCTATCCCACTCTGTGTGACCTATCCCCTCTAAAATCTTCTGAGGGTCATACAAAATGGAATGAATCAAAAGGATAGAACTAGATGTATGAGCTTGAGTATGATGTCTATTTATAGGATCACTTGCCATAGGACCTTCTGCATCAACTGTAAAATGGGCTCACTCGGGAAAAATTGGATCAGCTGGTGGTGGTGGAGATAGTGGATCATCATCATAATCAAGAGAAAAAGTATCCTCAAGAGATGAATATGGAGGAGTAGATAGTGAGGGAGAAGCTGGTGATGGAGAATCCATCAGAGGATGGCTCTCGGCAAAATGGACATCCCGTCAAAACAAAACCTCTCAGGAATCAGGATCAAACAACCTATAGGCCTTGGCATCCTCACAGTAGCCAAAAAATATGAGTGATCAACTCTTCCTCTCCATGGATTTCCTTTGAGCATCTGGAATAAATGCCCAAGCCTCACTACCAAAAACTTGGAATGTGGAAACATCAAGCTTGATCTGAGACCAAGCCTCCTAAGCCATCATATGTTGTAATGTTTTACGAGGCATCTAATTTTGAATATAGTTGGCACAATTGAATGCCTTATCCCTAAAACAAGGCTGCATAGCATGAGACTAAAGCATACAATTGGCCATTTCTCATAATGTTTTTTTCTTTCTGTCAGCAACACCATTCTGTTGAGGGGTGTGTGGAACTGTCAACTGATGTTGTAAACCATGCTCAATGCAAAAAATATTTGAAAGCCCGATTAACATACTCCCCCCATTGTCGGTGTGTATCCTCCTAATTGAAAGACCAGATTGCTTCTCCACAAATGTATTGAAGATACAAAAGGTATCAAAGACATCAGACTTGTACTTGAGAAAGTACACCTAGAAAAGTCATCACTGAAAGTGAGCACATAGTGGGCCCCTAAAAGTGGAGTCAAAAATGACATGACATCACTATGTACCAAATCCAAGGGTACCTTAGCACAAGTGGCTCTACCTATAGGAAAAGTATCCATGTGATGTTTTCCAAGCATGCGACCTTAACATACACCATCAGTATAGGAAATTAGAGGAAGCCCACTCACAAGTGCATGTGTACTCATCTGCTGTAAGTATCTTTAATTGACATGGCCAAAATGCTCATGCCAAAGTATACTCATTGTATCTGCATGTGCCACAAGAGAGACCCAAAAACCATCTGAATTTTCAAATCTATCAAACTTGTATAAGAAAGACTGAGGATCAACACTGTCAGTAGCCACAATCATATCAGGATCATGGAGGTCTCGAATAACCACATCATGTGGTGAGAACTCATCTATATTGCTAGAGAGAGAATGAAAAACTTGATAAACATAAAGGATATTTTTTGAAAGGTCAAGAACAAGAAGTACATCCTGAAGACAACCACCTAAGAATGAAACAATACTAGAAGCTGTAAATGGAAGTTGTGTTGAGTCACCAACAACAATATGTGAAGTATGACTTGGTGCATGTGCGGTGACTAGCTGTTGAGAGTGTGACATGTGGTGAGAAACACTTGAATCAATAATCCATGTGGATCCAAAAGATAAATCTCATGCAGAAAGAGCATGTCCTTTCCCTTTGGAAGAGGAAGGTGGCTGAGGTGAGGTGATATGATGTTGTTTCATGGCTTCCTCTAAAGCCTCTAACCATTTCCAACACCTGGAAGCTGGATGTCCTTCCTTTCCACAGAAACTGCAAGGATCGCCTATTTTCTTCGTAAAGTCTTGGAGGAAGACTCACTAGACTTTGAAGATTTCCCCTACTTGGGCTGGAAATGTGGTTTTGAATTAGACTTAGGAGGTGGCTTGGAGGAACTCTCACTTCCCACTAAATCTTTCTTTGGCTTTGGTTTTGGATTCTATTTCTCCTTAGATGTTTGGGCAACTAATGCTTGGTTCTTTTATCCTATGAGAGAATCAAACTGAGATAGCTTTGCCTGATCATGAGTCAAATGATCATAGAACACATCCATGGTAGACTGGAAGGTAGAAGAAAATATCTGAAAGGGACCAAGAAGATTAGAAAGAATCAACTAAATGCACTATGAATCTGTCTTATTCTTTCCACAACCCTGTAAGATAGACCTGATAGATTTGAATTTCATCAAGAAATCCTGAATAGAAGGAAATGACTTAGGACCCAAAGCTGTCAATTCTGCCTCAATCTAAAGTTCTTTGAACTCATTGATTGTGCCAAGGAGAGTCTGAAACTTCTCCCACATATCAAGAGGAGTATCACAACCATCAAGATAAAAGAGTAAACTATCTGAAACATGCAAAGATATCACACCCATGGCCTTATCCATATTGTTCCTATGTTGCATGATCTCGTGAGGACTAGTCAATACTGGTTGAATGGTTTCCAAACAAGACCATAACCCTCGTGATTTGAGAAGTCGATTCATATGGGATTTCCAAAAAATGGAAATTATGTGGAGTGAGAAACTCAACTGATGCTGAATTTTCCATTGTTGCATTACTCTGACTGTTTAATTATTAGTTATCTTTCCAAACTAGATAGAAGTGTTAGAATAACTGAGAGGTGGGGGGGGGTGAATCAGTGGCCTTAAAAATAATTCCAATAATCCCAACCAAAACTTATATCACAAATATAATATCCTCTAGTTATCTTTTAGTCCTACAATATGTATGTCTTATGTAATTTTATCAAATATATATTGCTTGGTGAATATTGTTTATCTTTTTTTCTAGCCTTTACCGAGTAGTAGTAATTAAACTTAGTGTTTACCGATCAATCTTGTTTTAGTAATGTGTAAAGAAAAACATCAAAGCAATGAACCATATACACATTTGACACATGGATTTTTAACGTGGAAACCCTATTAAGGGAAAAACCACTTGGGATCAGTAAGCCAAAATTTTCACTCTTCTAAAGTGAGCTCGGTGAAGAGCCAACCCTATTAAAGGTTACAAGCACACTATTAAGTGCGACCTTGTTAGAGGATTTAAACTAAAATTTTATCATTAACCTAGAATTCACTATGTTTTCAACATGAAAACCTCTTGATACTCTTGAGTATCTCAATACATTAAGGATGGTTAAATCCCACTCAGTTAAGAGATTTTCTAAATCAATGGTTAAATTGAAACAGTAAATGATCTGCTCAAAAATGCAACTTTAACTTGCATATTTTTAGATCTATTGTTAGTCCATAATACCTCTCTGATCAATTCTCTCTTCAATTCCTCTTCTCCCCTTCTTTCTTCTTTCTACTTGGTGAATGCTCTTGCTTTTGTTGCTCAGTGTCTGCAGAATTTCTTTGGCTCTATTCCTCAGCCTATATGATCAGATCTGTATGAAGACTTCTATATTCATTAGAATTATATTCAGCATTCCTCTTTTTCATAATGAATTACTTATCTCTTTATATAGAGATGATTTCACATTCAATCTCCTTGTCTTTCTTGTTCTTGACGTAGATTGCTTCTTGATCCACAAATCCTGCCATGCATTACTTTAATCTTTAAAGATTTGCTTTAGTTTTATTCCATAGATTTCTCCTTGACAAATGTGAATATAACTAGCTTTAAATCTTCTTCTTATTCTTCATTTAACTGGTCGATAAAAATAAAGAAATCAATCAGTTAACTCTAAATATAGCTCTGCTAGCTAAGTAGTTTTGTCATTTTCTAACTCAAGTTGATTTCGGTCATCAACTGTTAGTTTGCTCGGTAACACTTTCTTGGGTACTACTGATCTTGGGTAACACTTTTCTCTTAGTTATCACTATCTTTTGGTGTTGACTATCTGTCGGGCAACATTGTGAACTACTTGGGGTTCACTATTCTCAGGTAACCCTGTCACTTGGTGTATCCTTTTACCAACAACAAAAACTTTGTCTCTTTATATCTTCAAGTGTTGTGACAATATGTGTGTGAGAAATAATAACATATTAAGTTGACATTAATGACAATGCAATACACTAACAGATTTAATGTCTTGCATTTACTTTCTGCAGCTTGGTGATCATCAACTTATCATCTTCAAACATTCAATCAGTTATAGTTCATCAATATCTCCCTTTGGCATTGATGGAAACATAGTATCAACATAATATTAAATATGTAATGTAAAACATGTCATAACATACCAAACTTATTGTTCTATAACCAATTCAAATATCTGACTCTTGGTAAGCTCTTCTAGTTAGATTTGATTCTTGCAGAGTGCTTTCTTTTCTTCATTCCCTTCAATGGATAGGTGTAGAAATTATGTCTTATGCTTCTATCTCTCCTTTTGTTGTAGAATCTCTTCTCCCTTTTTTGGATAGATATGTAGTGTTATCTTTTTCAATTCTCTCCTTTGGATGGATGGTTGTTTCTTTGAATCTTCCTCTTCATCATCATTAGATCTTTCTCTCCCTTTGTAGAAACTCCGTTGTCTGATCTTTTCTCTCCTTTTCACTGATGTTCTTTTCACTGATAAATATTTCACTTCTCTCCCTGATGGATATTTCAATATTGGATATCTCTCTCCCTTTAACAACAATGCCAAACAAAAATATATCATTGAATCTCCTTTCCATCAACAATACAACTCTGTAGTATCCAAAAATATCTTTGGTGTGTGGTTTAGATAAGTACCTTCTTATACTGATGTGTGATTGAAGTCCATATCATTACTTTCATCAACATGATTGATCTTCTAATAATGTGTAGGCTGATGCAGCCTTCTAGTCATCTTATTGACCAATAGACAAGGGTTGAACCCGTAGTTTCTTCCTCAGGTACTCAAAAGTATCTTTTTGCAATGGCTTTGTGAATATGTTTGCTAATTATTCTTTGGATTATACATATTCCAGTATCACTTCTTTCTCGTGTACTTGTTCCCTCAAGCAATGATACTTAATAGCTATGTAATTTTTTTAGCATGCATCACAGGGTTCTTTGAAATGTTGATAGCACTTGTATTATCACATTAGATAATCAATGGTTCAA
>MU224432.1:1163197-1194487 GCA_018584345.1 Thuja plicata | reverse complement strand
TTCTTTCTTATGTAGACATTGTTTGTTAACAATCTTTACAATCATCCATAGAAACATTCATGAAATTAACAAACACATAACACAAGATATGATATCATAGAAAACTCCTGTTAGGAAGTAAAAACTATGGTGGGGATGACACCCACAAAACTTCACTACCTGCAGAATGGAAGGGAGCCGGTTAAGGCTTACAATTTTGATCACTTATGATGATCTACCCTATTAAGAGTATTAAGGTGGAGACTTTTTAAGATCTACTCTGTTAAGAGCTTCAGCAACATTTATTTAAGTGTGCACTCAGTTATGAGATTTACAATAGGACAGTTAAGCCCACCTTTCTTGAAAGGATTTTGTTAGTGTACTACACTTGTTAGAATGAGTACAAATGTTGACCTGACTGTATGCAATCTACTATTTCTGATTTATAGATCCATTAAAGCTTTTAGAATAATGATATCACCTTAAGTGATTGATGAATACCTTTTCTCTGCTTGTCGGTAGCCTTTGTTTTGTTCTTGAAAACTGATTTGAATTTGTTTGTGTTCTTCTGCATGAATTCTCTATCTGGTCTTTAGTTTCTCTCTGTGGCTACTTTCTTTATTGAACAACAACTATTTTGAATGGGTCGAGCACCTATTTATAAAAAAAATTTGACCTATCTTGGAATTCATGATTTACAATGTTAACTCGCAGATCCAAGGTTTACAACTTGACCTTGATCTTTAGTTTGCATGTTTTAAAACAATAAAATGAATTAAAACAATAAAAATTACATTTCTTCCTCTACACATAATGGATTAAAAAGAAAATCAAGAAGCTATAAATACAACTTTAGTGATTTATCTGACGTGGAAAGTCAGATCAACTTTTTGTGGGATGTAACTGACTGTCGGTTCTTGGCTATCGGTTTGAACTCGCAGTCTGTCGATGTTCCTTAACTAAACTGTTCGTCGGGTTCCCTATATCTTTTGGGTTCCTCTCTTTGTTGTTCGTTGGGTAGCACTATTGATACTTTGTCGGGTATCCTTATCTTTTTGTCATCGGGTAACCTTAGTGTTGGATAGTGTTGTGCCCTATCTGTCAGTTTAGACTAAACCGATGGTGCAGATCATGTTTTTCTCTAAGTATACTAATGGAAAAATATAATGCGTTCACTAGCATCATCTTTGTCTATAGATGAAAGGGAGAAATTCATTGACTTTTTTAAAGAAAGACAAGTGAATTTTGCATGGTCCTATGCTGATATGTTAGGATTGGAACCAAATCTAATAATGCACCATCTTAATATAGCTCTAGGAGTCAAACTCGTAAAGAAAAAATTGAGAAAGGTGAATCTACCTATGGCCTTATTGGTTAAAGAAGAGTTAAATAAACTCTTAGACATGGGATTTATTTGGCCTAGTGCATATGCAGCATGGATCTCTAACATTGTACCTATTTCCAAAATTGACAAAGGAATAAGGATCTGCACATACTTTCAGGATTTAAACAAAGCATTTCCCAAAGATGATTTCCTGCTTCCTAATATTGATACTATAGTCGATCTAACAATAGGGAAATCTATGTTTTCCTTAATGGATGACTTTAGTGGCTATAATAAGATAAAAATAGCTCCATAAGATCAAGATAAGATAGCTTTTACTTTTCCCTGGGGTACTTTTTGTTGGAATGTAATGTCACTCAGTCTTAAAAATGCAGGGGCAATCTATCAAAGGGGCATGACAACCATCTTCCATGACATGATGCACACATTTATGGAGGAATATGTAGATGATATACTTGAAAAATCTTATACCAGAAAGGAACATCTACCCATACTTGATAAAATCTTTACAAGATTGGAACAATTTTAATGTAAGACTAAATCCCAAAAAGTGTGCTTTTGGTGTCCAATTAGGAAAATTGTTAGGATACATTGTGTTAATAAAAGGAGTAGAAGTGGATCCTGCTAAAATTAAAGCTATTATGGAATAGGGGGCACCAATAAATATTATTCAATTGAGGTCTTTGAAAGGCTACAATCTATCAAAAGATTCATATCCAAATTGGCGGAAAAATGTCATTCCTTTTCCCAGTTATTACATAAGGATATCCTGTTTATATTGGATAGTAAATGTGAAGAAGCCTTTGATCTTTTAAAGAAATATTTGGAAACTCCTTCAGTTCTAAGGGCTCCAATACCAGGGAAACCTTTAATTCTATACATATCAACAACTAAAAATTCATTGGGGGCCCTGTTATCACAAGAATATGACAAAGGAAAAGAAAAATTAATCTACTATATTAGTAGAACTTTAGTTAAATATGAGCTCAATTATACTTGTGAAGAAAGAGCATGCTTAGAAGTCATATTTGTCTCTTAAAAGCTCTAAAATTATATGATAACAGATAAAGTTTGGCTCATTTCTAAAATAGACCTACTAAAATATCTTCTTAACAAATCAACTTTCATACGGAGGCTAGCCAAATGGGTAATGGTATTGAGTGAGTTTGACATTGAATATGTCAATCATAAAGCTATTAAGGGACAATTCATTGCAGATCAGCTAGCAAAATCACCACTCTCAAGTGAAGAACCTATTCAAGTGGAGTTTCCAAATGCAAGTGTCCTTACTAGTGAGAAAAATACATGGAATTTATACTTTTATGGATCCTATACTCAACATGGATCAGGTGAAGGAATTCTCTTTATTACACCACAAGGTTGCACAATCCTCAAATCATTCAAATTACTATTTCCATGTACTAATAATATAACAGAGTGTGAACCACTTGTGATAGGACTCAAAATGGATTTGGAATGAAGAATTACTGGAGTAAAAATCCATGGAGATTCTCAATTTGTCATCAATAAAATTAATGATGAATACCAAACTAAAGATGACAAGCTCATGCCTTATAAAAGGATGATTGATGACTTTAGAAATTATTTTGTCTTGGTCACATTCAAGAAAATACCTAGAGCATAGAACAAATTAGCTAATTCCATGACAATACTAGCATCACTATTGCAAGAGCAAGATGCTAGAATGAGTTCTTGGTAGAGGAATTGGTAAAACTCGCATACGACCATCTTGATTCCCAATCATATTCTTAATTGTGGGTCATGAATCTACTCTGTATGGTACTATTTACACCTATCTCAAAGATAACACCTTACCTTAGACCAAACCCAAAATGAGAAATGAAACCTTATACGCCAAGCCTCACACTTCACCCTTATTATTGACTTGTATCGCAAAGATCTTAACAGAACGTTACTTAGATTCTAGAGAGTGAGGAATCTAAAACTGCCTTACAAGATTTTCACGATAGGATTTGTGGGTCACACTCGAGTGGATTTACCTTAGAAAATAAAATTCTTAGGATGGGGTATTATTGGCCGACCATGGAAAAAGATGCATGCCAATTTGCTAAAATTTGTCAAAAGTGCCAATATCATGGGAACTTGATATATGTACTAGCTCAAGAATTACATCTCATTACTACACCTTGGCCTTTTTATCAATGGGGGTTTGATTTGATTTGGATGATGTATCCTCCTTCTTCTAATGGGCACAAATACATTATCACTGCAAGTGAGTACTTTACAAAATTAGTGGAAGTTGTACCCTTAACAACTGCAACTAGAAAAAAAATTTGAATTTTCATCCTAAACCACATCATTTGCAGATATGGTATCCCATATGCACTCATCTCGGATAATGGGAGACAATTCAAAAATAAATATGTTTAAGAGTTATGTGAAAAGTTTCATATTACTCAACATTTTTCTTCCATTTATTATCCCTAAGGAAATGGACAAGCATAAGCCTCTAATAAGAACATCCTTAAGATCTTGAAGAAATTAGTTGATGATTAAGGTAGGGATTGCCACATAGTTAAATCCAGCACTTTGGTCTTATAGAACAAGCATTAGAACACCAACCAGAGAAACACCTTTTTCTTTAGTGTATTGAGCTAACGTTGTTTCACCATTAGAAGTAGAAATTTCATCCTAGAGAGTCTCACTACATGTCATATTGACAAAAGAGGAGTATAGAGTGTCTAGATTGGAAGATCTAGAGTTATTAGAAGAATATCAACATCAAGATTATAATCATATTCAATTTTACCAAAAGAGAATGTCTCAGAACTATAACACAAAGATAAAACCTCAAGACTTCCAAATTGGTGATCTTGTTCTAAGAGAAAACCCAAGAAATCAATCAGAAGGGAAAAGAAGGTGAAATTTGAGGCAAATTCACGTGGACCCTTTGTAATCACATCATCCTATGGAACGAGAACATACAAATGTTCTAATTGTGAAGGAGATGAGATTCAAGAACCCATCAATAACATACACTTAAAGAGGTTTTATACCTAAATCAGATGAAAGAGTATCTGTTGAAAGAGTATAAGAGGAGAGAGTATTATATGAAAGAGAATCATTTTGTATCTAGAAAAAATGATCCTAAGAAAAATCCAAAAGCATTGGAAAAAAACAAAAAAAGGAATAAAAAATGATGAAAAAGAGAAAAAGAAAAAAATTTCAAAAAAAGAGTAAAAGTGCCTTACTGAAAACCTATCAATAGGCGTCTTGGTAGCAAACAAAAAAAGTAAAACAAAGAGAAAATGAGCAATAAACCCAAGTGGTGAAAACTTGGTAAACATGCGCTACTTTCCCTAAGTCAAGCCTAGTTGCATTGAATTTGCATTTTCTCATTCTTGTATATACCCCATTATATTCTGTCATTTGTACATAGTCATAATAAAGTCTCAGATCTTCATTTGTACATAAAGATTTTGTCACAGTTTTTGAAAGTTGCCTTGGTCCATTATCATTGACAAATCTAATTAGGGGCACAATTCATATTCCAGGAGCTCATCAGAGAACAAACACAAGTGATATTTCAAATACCTTCATCAAAATCAAGAATCAAAATCTTTAACACTTTCTGATCGATCCAATATCAAATTTCCACAATCCACACAAATGACTCATATCAAATTCAAAGGCTAAGTAATCAAACGCTAAGCTGGAACATCAAAATCAAACAATATGAACAAAGGCTCAAAATTGGATGGAATTTTTTTCTAAGAAAATGGATCAACAAAGAAATAGCAAAGTTAGTTCAAAGATATTTCTTGATTTTTATATCATGTCTTTTTAGCTGATCAATGATGTTTCGAACTAGATAAGAAATGGAGACATGATATTTTTTGGATTTCTTCTTGTAAGGTTGATTTCTAGACATATACAAGTTTGTCTAATGACATGATCATTAAAGAATCATTGAGGACATTTGTATATCCTTAGGGATAATACCTTTGTTTGTTTACACAAATGGATACCTTGGCCATTTAGATTTCTCATATATTAATACCAAAATCCACTTGCAACATTAAATCTGATGAAATCAGTATTCATACTCTCATGGTATGGAAATCTTATCAGTGAGGGTTGTATTTATTTAAAAGTGTCACAAAACTTCAGTGGTGATAGTGGTCACATTGAATCTGACGAAATAGGTATTCATACCATCATGGTTTGGAAATTTCACTAGTGAGGGTTGTACCGGTTTCAAAATGATCTACCAAAAATCTCAATGATGATACTTGCAAAAATAGTGATCTGTTAGAAAGTGATAACATTTTAAAGTTGTATTTGTATATTACATTCATGTTATATTAAATCTTTCATTATGAGACTTCTTAAGGAAAGGGGGGTCAAACATCCAAGTCAAAGAATCAATATTTCTTCTTTAGATGGAATATGTGGAACTTTATAAAAAAAAATACATCTCATTTACATCTCAAAATTACATCCATTAGGGGAATTTCATATACATTTAGGAACAATTGCATCTTTAGGATCATTTCATTATACTTAACATTTATATTCATTATTTATTACTTATCCTCCTTTAGGTGCATCTCATTATCATTTAGTTACATTATATATTACCAAAATCTTAAGACTCATTAACATTATCCATCAGAATTACATTATTATAAATCATAATCATATACATAAAGTATTGCATTATCACCTAGAACCATCACATCCATATATTGCATCCATAGAAAGATAAAACATCATTTTCCATACATTTTAGGGCATCCATACATAAACATCAAATGTACAGTATATGCACCCATACGTCCTTCATACATAATCACAAAAGCATGCATATAGATATAATCATATATACTACATCCATCAAATGTCTCATGGAATCATCATAAATCATCAAAATCATAAATTCTGGATATAATGACATCAAAGAAGAACATCATCAACACGAAGGGGTAAGGTCTATCAAATGTCCAAAATCACAAGTGACTATCAAATGTTCACACCACAAATGTAGACATCAAGATATATAAAAACTACATCATCAAAGAAGATACATATGTCATCATCACAAATCTAATATAATCAAGAAGATCTAAGCATGACTTCCTCCTGACTCTGTCAGATGGCCCATCAGAATATTGTCGCCTATACCTATACCTGTACCTCCACCTATACTTAAACATGTACCTACACCTATGGATTATCCTACACCATCACCTATCCCTAAATCTGGTCCTGACCCTTGGAGGTCTAGGAGATGGACCTGAGATTCCTCTACTCTCAACCTATTGTGAGTCACCAACTCTAACACTCTACATATAAGAACGAGTGCTCTGACCTGCTGGTAATAACTCATGATATAAAGTGTGGTAGAAATCACCTCTCCTGATCTCCTCTCACAAATCTAGCATGATCTGTCTAGTCGTACCATCTCTAGCCACATGCTCTAACTGTTGGGATATATCCTCTATTACTCCTCACTATTGTATAGCATGATCTCTCTGTGACCTAGTATAAGCTAACTTAGCCTCAAGTCTTTGAATTTGTCCTTGTAATAATATGATGTATGCATGTGTTGTAATCAACTCCCCACACAACCTTTGTATATCCTAGACTAGGGCATCATCCTGACTCGGGATACCTCTCTTCATAGCCTGTCATGGATCCTATACTATACCTGACCTAGCTCCACGAGCTACTTGTCCTTGATCTGGAAACAACAATGGTGCTAGAGCACCCATGGGTTGCTTAGGACAACCCAATTTTATTTTTTTGTGCCTTATGGAAATTTTTTGTGTTTTTCTTAAGTTCATGTTGACCATTGTGTGAGTACAATAGGGTTTAAGTCTTTTGAGTCTTAGGACCTTTGGAAGTTGCAATTAGGGGCTAGAAAGTTGTAAAGCCCCTTGATTAGAAAAATGGAGATGATGATGTTAGCATGATGTCAGTAGGGTTAAGAATAGTTTAGAACCATATTTCAACCATGGTTAAGGTCTATGGTGAGGTTTGATGAGTGTTGGAACTCATTTGGTTGAATTTGCAAAAAGTTGTGAAAAAGATGTAAAGTTGCATTTTACAACTTTTGCAATTTTGAAATGTCGCTCGGACAAAATTGTCAAAATATGCAATTCTATGACAAGATTTACCTAAGAGGAAACTAACTACCTTACCACCCTACTTAAGGAAGGAATTGTACTAAATGCAAGGTTGGACACCCATTATACGGACAAAGGTTTGTGAAATCTAGAATTTGGCTTGTTTTGTGTGTAATTCCAGTTACTTTAATGACTGTAGGTAGTTAATGGATTGAAAATAGAACTGTAGCTTATGCATGGGTTAGATTATGTGTTTTACTAGTTTTTTGTGCCATTAGATAGGTTTTTTTTTTTCTTTATGTTCTTTTTTTAAATAGTTTGTGTTTGGCACTGTCACTGGTTCAATCCAGGCAATGTGCAAAGATAGAGATCTAACTCACTTTCTCACCGTCCATTCTATACACCCTCTTGGGGTTAGTGATTAGGCTCTATGTATATATTATGTGCATGATCTTCGGCCCTCAAATGCTGAGGAGTGAATTTTAATGTCTTTCCCTAGGCGAGCCAGTGGTGAGTTCGATTAGGGAAGACCAAGTTGCAGAGAGCATAACTTGCAAAGGTGGATACCTAGAACAAAATACCTTTTTGAGATTGAATTTAGGATTCTTTCCAAGATTTGGTGAAGAGGAGAGGGTCGTACCAATCCATTTGATGGTCTAACACATTCAATCTTATTCAGGAGCCAATGAAGACCTTAAAATCACTCATTTTGAGTTAGGGTACTGTACGGAAGGTGGTGACCCAAGGACCCCAAAAATCCTTTAGGGGTTAGTAAATTTTTCAATAATCCCAAGAAAAATTTAAGGGTTTCTTTGGAAAGGTTAGGATAAATTCCCTATTTTCTCGAAGTAGGAGACCTAATAGGGTTACTAGCATATTAGGCCTGTTTTGTGAAGAATTGAATAAATCGACTACATTGTTGAACTAGGTGGGACTCCTAACACCCCTATTTGATTGAATTGGCATATTTCAAGAAGCCTCCACACCTTTGTAAGACTATCTTATGTATATTTATTTTTGAAGCCTTTAAGGTTGTGTAAGGTCAAGAGTTTGTGAAGCTACAATGCACCAAGTATAAGACTTGGTTGGTTGGATCTTTCTTGATAGTTGGGTTGGCTAGAGTAACCAGGGGATAAAAAATGGTTGAGGGTCCTATAGGTGCCAAGGAGTGTAGTGAAGAAACCCTAAGATTCTCTTGTGAAGACTAGGTGCATGAATTAGTGATTGATTCATCCAACCTCCCTATCAGATTGGTATCAGAGCCCCAAAAGATTTGGGATTGCATAGTGTATGATAGATTGTTAGTCCAATGGGTCTTCAATCATGGTGACTAATGTGGAATTTCCCAAGAAGTTCGATGACCAGGAGGTTGACAATAGGCTATTGAGGGAAAGGATATCCCAACAAGAGAAAGCATTGAGTGAAGTGTAGACCAAGAATGATGAAGTCAAAGATAAGTTAGAAGGGAAAGAAGGTAAGGGAAAAGAGGTTGCAGAAGAGGACAAAACCTTTGAACCTGACCCTATTTTGCAGGAGGAGCCTTTCTTGAAGGCATTAAAAGCCATGAGTGGGAAAGCACTTGAAGGGATACCACTATTCAGTGGAAATATATAGGTAGATCTAGTCATGGACTAGATAGAAGGAATGGAAAATCATTTTGAAAGTGATGGAGTCACAAAAGCTTAGAAGGTTAGGGTGGAAAAATCAGGACTTAGAGGCTCTGCATTGACATGGTGGAAGTTCATTCAAGAAAAAAGGGAGAAGGAATGCAAGAAAATAATTTCCACTTGGAAACGAATGGTTATCAAAGTGAGAGAGCCATACGTGCTAGATGACTACAAAATATAATTGCACAAGAAGTGACAAAGCCTAAGACAAAAGGATCTTGATGTGAATTCCTATATAGAGGAATTTCAAAATCTTTGTATGAGATATAATGTATTTGAATATGAGATCCTTAAGGTGGCTAGATACCTAAATGACTTAAAATGGATTAGTCAACAAGAGATGTCTCTTATAAATCCCAAGATAGTACATCGGTGTTATCAACTGCAGTCTGGCTATCAAGATTGAAGATAAGAGTAAGAGGAAACAAGATCAAACCTCCAAGACCAGAGAAAGAGGAAGAGACTAGATAGGTCATAGAGGTGGATACCAAGGTAGAGGGACTGAACAAAGAACCTAGGGAGATTCTAAACTTGTAGAGAATGGGAGTGAAAAAACTTCTAGAGGAAGTTATGGAAGAGGTAGAGGAACTCAAGGGGGGGTCTAATAGAGGATGAGGTGCAAGAAAAAGTAATTATTTCTTTTCTAGTATGAAATGCTATAGTTGTGGACAAATGGGACATCCTACTTATAGGTTCCTGAAGAAAGCATCCTCTTCAAACAATGAAAAGAGAGTAGCATATGCTCAAGAAGACACATCCAGTGTCAAGTCACCAGAGATTAGCCATATTGAGTCAGAGATGGGGGAAAATCTAATGTTTAGAAGAGTCTTGATCAGACAACCAGTCAAAGAGGAACCAAAATAAAGAAGAGCCTTATTTAGGATAAGGTGTAAAATACTTGGTAAAGTGTGAAAGGTTATTATGGATTAAGTCTCCATAGATAACATTATCTCACAGGAAGCGGTGAAGAATCTTAAGTTGGAAAAGATACCCCATACTAATCCATACAAAGTGACATGGTTGAACAAAGGGAAAAATGTCCTTGTAAATGAGAAAACATGGGTTGAGTTCTCTATTAGAGGGTACAAAGACAATTTGATTTGTGATGTGTTTCCTATGGATGCATTCCAACTCCTAGTGGGAAGACCATGACAGTATGATAGAGGAGCCATCTATGATGGAAAAGAGAATACCATCTCCTTTAAAAAGGATGGTAGGACATTCAAGATACAGTCACTATTAGATGAAGAGGAGACACAGTCAAAGACCCCTAGTTTCTTACTAAGAAGTGGAAAGGAGTTTCTTAATACTCTTTAAAATGAAGGAAGTGAAGGCTATGCTATAGTTGTGGTACCCAAGGAAGAAGAAAAGAGTACACAAGCACCTATACCAAAGGAAGTACAAAATTTACTTGGAACGTTCAAGGACATAATCAGTGATGGAACACTAGCAACATTACTTCCTAAAAGGACTATCAATCATTATATAAATTTTATACCATGGAATTTATTACCCAACAAGGAAGCCTACAAGCTCACACCAGAGAAGAATCAAGAAGTGGCTAGACAAGTGGAGGAGATACTAGGCCAAGAGTTAATCAAGAAGAGAATCAACCCATGTGTAGTACCAGTGGTTTTGGCATACAAGAAAGGTGGTAAGTGGATACTTTGTGTTGATTCTAGGGCTATCAATAGAATTACTATTAGATACATATTCCCTATACCTAGAATTGAAGATTTGATGTACTGTCTTGGAGGGGTCAAATATTTTACTAATTTGGATCTCAAAAGTGGATACCACCAAATTAGAATAAAATATGGGGATGAATGGAAGACAAATTTTAAAACCACTGAAGGGTTGTATGAGTGGATAATTATGTCATTTGGGCTTACAAATGCCCCTAGCACATCCATGAGGCTCATGAATGAGGTGCTTAAGGATTACACTGGAATATTTTTGGTGGTGTATCTAGATGATATACTCATGTTTAGAAAAAAAAATGAGGAACACTTGAAACACTTAGAGATTGTACTCAAAAGGTTGCAGGAGGAGAAGTTGTCTATCAATCTAGAGAAGTGTGAGTTCTTCAAACAAGAACTTGTGTATTTGGGGTTTGTAGTATCTCAAGGTTCATTAAAGATGGACCCAAGCAAGGTGGAGGCTTTCTTGAATTGGCCAAAACCAACCATAGGGATAGAGGTAAGGACCATTCTTGGGTTAGCTCAGTTTTATAGAAAATTTATAAGGAATTTTAGTGGAATCTGTGCACCAGTGCTAAACACCATTAAAGGTGGATTGAAAATCAAGTTCAAGTGGACTTATGAAGAAAGTAAATCCTTTGAGAAGTTTAAATAATAGGTAGTTACCCAACCTATCCTCTTGTTACCTAGTTTTGATAAGCTATTCACAATAGAGTGTGATGCAAGTGGAGTGGCAGTAGGAGGAGTGTTGAGACAAGAGTATAGGCCTATAACTTTCTTTAGTAAAAAGCTCAATGAATCCAAGAAGAAATACTCTTCTTATGATGTGGAGTTAAATTATCTAGTGTCATCACTTAGTAAATGGAGACATTATCTCCTTCTCAAGGATTTTGTGGTGTTCACAGACAATCAGGCACTAAGTTACATCAACACACAAGAGAAATTGAGTAATAGGCACCTAAAGTGGATGTAATATATACAAGCCTTTAAATTTACTATCAAGAACAAAAAAGAATAGTTGAATAAGGTGGAAGATGCACTGAGTAGAAGGATGTTGACAGTCCAAGAAGTTCAACTTCAAAGTATTGGCATAGAGAGTTTCAAGGACCTCTATAGAGATGATGAAGACTTTTCTAAAGCCTAGAAGGTATGTTATAATTTCCAAAATCACTTTCACAGTCAATTTGCAGAATATACATTACAGAGTGGTCTTTTGTTTAAGGGAAACCAATTATATGTCCCTAAGGGTTCAATGAGAGAATATCTCATTCAGGAGAAGCACAATGATAGCCTAAGTGGGCATTTTGGCATCAATAAAACCATGTAGTTATTGCAGAGGTTTTATCATTGACCCAAGTTGCCAAGAGATGTTAGAAGGTATGTTGAACAATGTGTTGTTTGTATGAAATCCAAAGGGGGAGCTAGCAATGCAGGTTTGCACCAACCTTTACCTATTCCCAATAGACCTTGGGAGTGCATTAGCATGGATTTTATTGTAGGTCTCCCTAAGACCAAGACAAGGTTGGATAGTGTTTATGTGGTGGTAGATAGATTTTGTAAAGTGAGTCATTTTATCCCTTGTAAGACCACCCATGATGCTAGTTATATAGCTAATCTCTTTTTCAAGGAGGTGGTGAGGATACATGGACTTCCCCTAAGCATTGTATTAGATAGGGATGTCAGGTTTATGAGTCATTTTTGGAAGACTCTATGGAGAAGACTAGGTACTAACTTGTCTTTTGGATCAGCTTACTATCCACAAATAGATGGTCAAACTAAGGTGATTAATAGGGTGTTAGGTAACTTTCTTAGATTCCTAACTAAGGAATATGGGCATACATGGGATCTAGTGATTCCACAAGCTGAGTATGCCTATAATGATAGTGTTAATCGGACTACTAGAAGAAGTCCTTTTGAAATAGTATATGGGATGCACCCAAGGGGTGTATGTGATCTCAGGGATCTAGGAGTGATGGAGTATAGGAGTTATCATGTAGAGGAATTCTCTTAGATATTGAAAGAGATTTAGGAGAAATTCAAGAGGACAATAACAGAGGCCAGACACAAGCTGAAAGCCAAAGCGGATGAGAAATGAAGAGATGTTCAATTTGATGTGGGAGACTATGTCATGGTTCATTTGAACAAATCTAGATTGCAGAAGGGAGTGCCTAAAAATTTGAAGATGAAAAGAGTGGGGCCATGTAAAATATTAGCCAAGTATGGATAGAATTATTATAAGGTGGAGCTTCCTTCAGATTTGAGCATCTCACTAGTTTTCAATGTGGCAAACATAGTCAAGTTCAAGGGATCATTTTCAGACATAAACTAGAATAGAAAAGAGATATTGGATGATGTCAGTATTGAAGCCTTACCTCCCAAAGTCAAGCTCCAAGTAGAGAGGATCTTAGAATCTAGGGTGAAGAAGTCAAATAGACACACGATATACATGGAGCATATGGTATAGTAGAAGGATCAACCAAAATCTGAATCTACATGGGTGGAGGAAGGTAACTTCAAGAAATTTGGCATTGATTTGTCTCTGATTTCTCCTCATTTTCCTTGAAAGTTGTGCAGAGGGGGAGAATGGTGCAGGAGCACCCATGGGTTGCTTAGGAAAATCCAATTTTATTTTTTTGTGTGTGTGCCTTATGGAAATTTTTTTTATTTTTTTTCTCAAGGTCATGTTGACCATAGTGTGAATACAATAGGGTTTAAGTCTTTTGCGTCTTAGGACCTTTGGAAGTTGTAATTAGGGGCTAGAAAGTTGTAAAGCCTCCTGATTAGCGAAATGGAGATGATGATGTCAACATGACAAAAATAGAGTTGAGAATAGTTTAGAACCATGTTTCAACCATGGTTAAGGTCTATGGTGACATTTGATGAGTGTTGGAACTCATTTGGTTGATTTTGCAAAAAGTTGTCAAAAAGATGTAAAGTAGCATTTTGCAACTTTTGCAATTTTGAAATGTTGCTCGGACAACATTGTCAAAATATGAAATTGAATGAAAAGAGTGCCCTAAGAGATAAATAACTACCTAAACACCCTACTTAAGATATTACTTTACCTAAATGAAAGGTTGGACACCCATTGTATGGACAAAGATTTGTGAAATCAAGCATTTGGCTTGTTTTATGTGTAATTTTAATACTTTTATGACAGTAGGTAGTTAATGGATTGAAACCAAAACTTTAGCTCATGAATGGGTTAGATTAGGTGGTTTAATAGTTATTTGTTCCATTAGATAGGTTTTTTTTTCTTTGTGTTCTTTTTGTAAATAGTTTGTGTTTGGCACTATCACTGGTTCAATCCAGGCAGTGTGTAAAGATGGAGTTCAAACTCACTTTCCCACTGTCCATTCTATACGACCTCTTAGGATTAGTGAGTAGACTCAATTTAAATATTGTTTGTAGGAGATTAGGCCCTCAAATGCAGAGGAGTGAATTTTAATGTCTTTCCCTAGGCGAGCTAGTGGTGAGCCCGGCTAGGGAAGACCAAGTTGCAGAGAGCATAACTTGCAAAGGTGGATACGTAGAACCAAAATACCTTTTTTATATTTAATTTGGGATTATTTCCAACCTTTGGTGAAGAGGAGAGGGTCTTACCAATCCATTTGATGGTCTAACACATTCAATCTTGTTTAGGAGCCAGTGAACACCTTAAAACCCTTAAAATCACTCATTTTGAGTTAGGGTACTGTACGGAAGGTGGTGACCCCAAGACCCAAAAATACTTGAGGGGTTAGTAAATTTTTCATGAATCCCAATAAAATTTTTAGGGTTTCTTTGGAAAGGTTAGGAGAAAATCCCTATTTTCTTGGAGTAGGAGATCTAATAGGGCTACTAGCCTATTAGGCATGTTTTGTGAAGAATTGAAGAAATCGACTACATTGTTGAACTAGGTGAGACTCCTAACACCCCTATTTGATTTAATTTGCATATTTCAAGACACCTCCACACCTCTTTAAGACTATCTTATGTATATGGAGGTTGCAAGCCTTTAAGGTTGTGTAAGGGAAAGAGTTTGTGAAGATAGAATGCACCAAGTATAAGACTTGGTTGGTTGAATCTTTCTTGATAGTTGGGTTGGCTAGAGTAACTAGGGGATCAAAAATGGTTTAGGGTCATATAGGTTCCAAGGAGTGTAGTGAAGACACCCTAAAATTATCTTGTGAAGAGTAGGAGAATGAATCAATGATTGATTCATCCAACGTCCCTATCAAACAATCTCCTCTTCTCCGTAGAATCCCCATCATGATGATTGTCCTCTCCTCCATGCATACCATCATCTATTCCAAGGCCACCATCATCTCCCCCATGATCACTATCATCCTCTCTATGATCACTATCATCTCCTCTATGATCATTGTCATCTCCTACATGGTCATCATCATTACCATGAGCTCCTCAACCATTAACTCTACCACCTCACCCTGTCATTTCTCTAACTAGTATATCATCAAATCCTACATCCTCCTCATCTATGAAATATCTCTTTCATCCTCCATATCTCCCTAGTTACTGAATTTATTCATCATCATCATCATCATCATCATCATCATCACTCTTCAAGGGAGGCACTAGCTCATTTGGTGAAGTCAATCATGGGAACGGATGTGCTAGAAACCACTGTATATACTCCTTAGTCACACCTACATCTATTACCTCCTCTTGATAATCCCAAGAAACTGGTACTAATGTATGAAACTTATCTCTAGCTACCTCACATGATGCATAGACTATCACCATACTTTGGTAATGATAAATCTCTCAATAATGTAAGGCATGCTACCAAGAAACCATCTTGATGTGAACATATATAACATATCTTGGTGATCCTTGTGTCACTCCTCACATCCCAACTAAGGTCTCCAACAAACAATATCTAGATCATTAATCTTCTATCTCCAATACTCTAACTTTCCCAGCTTCGGTTGGACAATCAAATCACTATATCCATAGAAGAAGGGATGACCCTCCTCTTGTACTCTCTCTGCAAATGGTCAGGTCACTGGAAGATTATACCATACCCAAATCTATAATAATATAGCACTGATTGATAAATTTTTGCATGATCATATAGCACCTGATGAAGCTCGTGATATAGATGTTCCAGAATATACGTACCCCAAGAAAAGCATCATGGTCTCGTAAGCATGTCCTCAAATAATCGACCCCAACCAATATGAAGTCTATGAGCTCTCCAGTCAGGCATAAGGAATCCTCCAATCACTAATGCTAAAACTAATGGTAATGGGGCATAATATTTCCTCATCATATTATCCCATGTCACTATGTATCCTTTGATCTACTCATCCTCTAACACTCGTAATGTTGTAGATTCATCAAAAAGATCAAAGTGCACTAATTATGCCATAACTGAGATCTGCAAAATTGGGTATACATCCTCAGGAGTGATCGTCATCTCTCCTGTAGGTAAGTGAAAGGTATTGTGGTCATTGTGCCAACTCTCTGCAATTGTTTTCAACAATCCTCAATTCAGCTGAATCTGGGGCATACTCAAAAGAAATCTCAATCCACATCATCTACACATGTGGTGATACTCTAGGGATAAATGTACAATTAAGCTAACATTTTAGGGTAGACCACCCTCATATTTAGATTATCTAGTTGAACCTGTTACAATCATACATCAAACATCAATACCAGATTAATTATCTCACATCAATCACATCTACTATCTACTTGCTCATATGAGATTTACAGGATCTCGGTAAGTGCATCAACGTTTTTGCACCTCTATATCTTGAGGATGAAAATTGTCATCTATCATATCTTATTGAGTTAACATCAACACAACATTGATCTATCATCGATTATCTTATACTGGAAGACACAATTCTCACATCCTCATGCCAACTCATGCCTGATCAAGTCAAAAATTTCACACAATCGTGAAAAATAAAAAATCAATAACCGATAAATAAATAATAAATAAAAATACAGAAAATCAAAAATCAACAAATCAAAAATTAAAAAAAAAAAACCCAACTCCTCATCTCTCCAGAATCTTAGCTCAGGGTGAGTTCTACTTGCCTGCATGCGAGCTTGGCTAGCCTGCGTGGGAGCTCATCTCGCCCCCCTCCCCCCAAAAAAAATTGATTTTTTACAAAACAATTCTTAAAAAAATAAAAAACCCTATCAATTTCAATTTCTTTTTTCATCAAAATGCTAAATCCAGCTAAATTTTTGACAAACCCACAAAAATTTTCAATTTTTTATAATCAAACCCTAGCTATTTTTCAAGAAACATTATGAAACAAAGGAGGGTTTTTACAACACATACCATGGGCCATACTCTGGGGGTCTCTGGTACTGGTGCACCCTCTCAAACTGGTGATCGACCATAGGCATCACCAGTCTCAGATTCAAAATTTCTCTTCACCCCAAAATCACTCAAATTCACCAATTTGCAAATGAGCCTCAAAAAGAATTAATTACCTTTTCAAAGTCATTTTTTTGAAACAGGGGGTATTTTGGTGGGATTTTTTTCTCACTGAGGAGAATTTTAATCTAACACACTTTAATGTATTTTTCTCATCTTCAAAATTCATCATTTAATCGGGATTCAAATCGACAAGATAAACTAGATCATTTTTTTTGCAATCAACAGAAATTATTTTCCTTAGCACTAATGCTTGTAAAATTATCTTGATTTTAATCTCGAGGGGGCATACTGGCACCAAAGTGCATATTTTTGCAAATCGAGGCACTTTTTAAAATTGGGGATACTGGATGTCAAAATTATTTTTTTACATCAGGGCATCAAAAAGGATTAATTTTCACAACAAAGGGATCACATTATCAGAGCAACGACGTCAATGTGATATCAACATCATATCAGCATCATAACATCATATCAACATCATATTGGCATCAGTATCACATTAGATTGGACATCAAATTAGTCTCAGACATCAAACATCAGGTATTCTTTGAACTAGTGCGCTCCACGCATTGATTCAAAGAGGGGCATTTGTAGACACCCTAAATTGGTCAACCAAAGTCAAATTGGTCAAATTAAGTCAATATTCTGGCTTAATTAACAAATTGATTAATTAATTAAATTCAAGCTAAAAGGGATTAATTAAACTATGTATTTGATTTAATCAATTAGTTATATAGTTCAATTAAATAAATCAAATGCAACCCATCTATTTACATGGCTAATTTAATTAATTGTTTGAACTAATTAATTCCCAATTTATTTCAATGACCACTAAGGGACAAAAATCAATTAACTAATGAGAAGAGAGGATTGAGAGCACATGGATCACTCCAAGCCTTTGCTATCTTAGCCACTCATTTAGCCTTTGCTATCCTCACCACTCATTTTTTCATCTTGTCCCCCTATTTGAAACACATCACTCAACCTTAACCTCAACCCTAATTTGACCATGGTTAATCAAACTCACCCCCCTACCCGTGATAATTCCTATAAATAGAAGGCATTTCTTAGTGTAAACTTACCAATTCACATTTAGAAGACCAATTCACTTTTAGAGGATCAATTAACATTTTAGAGTACTATTTTACTTGATAGAAATTACATGTTGAATTGAGCATTCTTAATTAGGATCATAGAAGTTTACATTTAGCATAGATCTTCATCAAGATCATACATCTTGGATTTAATTGTGTTTTAACTAGCTTTGTATCATCAATCTATAACATTTCTCATTTTTAAAGTTGTCACTAGGATCTCTAATGCAACTAAGAGAAATAGTCCTTAGAACTAGAGAGAAATGAGATGCTCAATAAGTTTATCATTTCAATTGATCTAATTATAGTTTATCTTTCAATTTGATTTGACTAACCCATTATTAATGTTTCATTGAGTTTGTGTGCAGGTCAAACATACAGACTATAAGCCTCTTTGAGATTTTCTTTCTATTCCTCATTCTCAGATTTTGTGTATTCAATATTAGCCAACATTGTCTCCACTTCTTCATCAGAATAGTATTATCTAGCCATCTTTTCAACCAACCAAGATCTTCCTCAAGTGATTAGGCTCTATCTGCAAGGGACAAACCTTTGATACAAATTATTGAAAAACCTTAGAGAGATGAGAGAGGGGGTGAATGAGTTATCCCAAGATATTTTTAAACTTTACTTGTATCAATAGAAAGATTAATTCAAACAGATAATTGAAAAACCAATAATCATGAAATCATAAAAGCAATACCATTCACAATAAACAAAAGATTTATGTGGAAAACCCAGGATGATAAAACCATGAAGAAGCTAATTCTCATGTATATGGACACTAGTTAAGGTGATTTTTAAAAATGTTCATTGTAGGTAAGGGCTAACTTCCCTAGATACAAAACAACTATCATAACCAAATCAAAAGTGATCTTACACAAAATTCAAACTAATGAAATTACATCTATACAAACATGGATTCAGTTCTAGTGAATATCATTGTCTCTGTCCATAGCAGATCTAGATAGAGATCTCATGCCAGCCTTCAACACACTTTCGCAAAACCTTTTTGACACCACCTTTACTCTACTTTTAGTACTAACCTTCTCACATCTTATTCTATCCGTAGAATTTTCTATTCGATCATACTCGCATCATACTACCTTTAGAATTTTCTCTTCATCCATACTTCTCTATCGGATCTATATATATCCATTGAAATACAAACATATGTTTTCCTAGCAAAATAGGTCATCTTGAAAACAAAATAAAGTATCTTATGATATACAATGACAATCAACACACTAGCACTAGACCTAAAAGATAGGTCACACATATGATAAATGCATACCATGTTATCATGGGACCCAAAGATAGGTCTTACATAGGATAACCATGATACATAACATAAGCACTGAAAGAAGAATATACTCTAGGGAAGATGGGAACACCATAACAAAGACCATGTCTTGATCACTAAAAATTTTTACATCAACCAAAGTATAGAACCAAGAAGAAATAATCCATAAATAGATATCATCATTATACCAAAAACCCCCAATGTAATACATGAGGATACCTAGAAAGAATTCTAAACATAGCAACCAAAGATAATCATCCAAACTTTAATCACTGAATATAATAGATGGACCAAAAGGGTATACCGCCATTACCAAACCAAGGATAATTGTCCACAACATTCGTTACCATGTAATAATAAATAGAATAGAACAATTCTTATTCATTACCCAAAGCACAATCAACCAATACATAATTTTTGACATCAATGACAACAATGCAAACAAAAATATCTCAACACATGAACTCAAACAATCAATGAAAGGATTCTTGAATGATACATGAACAAACAAAGAATCTATTAATACATTGGAATACTATGGTTTTAGATTAAAAACCCTACCTTCCTCTATAAACTATTTGCACTCTCTTGTAAATTATTTCTTTATTCATGGCTATGATTTTTTCTCTCTTGGATTTCCCTCCACATTAAGATCTTGTTGTTTCTTTTTCAAGAAATTTTGTTCCCTAAATAATGCATTATTGTCCTCTATTGAGACACTTTTTTTCATCTTGAAACATGCCTTCAAGGGCTAATTTTCCTTGGATGACAAATTATTGTTATCTCTATGAAATGAGATGGTCTACTCAAGAAAGCACCCTTGTCAAGATATAAATTATTTTTAACTCCTCCTTCAAACTATTGTGATGGCCATGAATGCACAAAGAAAACTTGCAACTACAAACTCAAGTGTGATTATACTTCCCTTTCTCTTCCGTGGGCTTTGACCATGACTTATTTGTGATTTTTATGAGTTTTAAAGAGTTCAAACAATTTATTTTCCCTCTCAAATCTGAATTAAACAATAAGCCATGTGATTTACATACAATGATTTCTTTTAACGATTCTACAATTAATATAAAACCATAAAACAAACTTTAGCATTTGAAACTTAACAAATGATTTTTTATCACATTTAAATGCACTTAAAAGTTTTGAAGGGATATAAAAACAAAATAACCAAATGAAAAGTTATTTATTTTACAAATATTGTAAAATTTATAAAAAGAAGGTAGTATAGATTTTCCTCTCATCATGTTCCTCTTTGTGAGCTTTCCCAAATATGAAGTTCAGTGAGTTTTCTTTATATGTCATCAAAATGGAGTTTATTTCTTTGGATTTTTTATTTTAGAATAACAAGTCGATGGTGAAACTGATTTTTGATATTTATTTAGATTGAGTATTTGGTTTGGCCAGTTATTCAAGAAGTAAAAATAAACATTTTCAAACAAATTTAGGATTTTTATTATAATTTTAGGTTTAGATTAATTATTTTCTCATAGCTTAAATATCTTCATGATGAATATGTTTATTTTGAAATTTTTACCTCTTGTACAAGACTGAACTTATGCATTACTAATGCATGCATTTGATATGATTGTCACTGTTATTTGTTGATGGCTTTTTTATTGTTTCACAAAACATCTTCATGGCTATGGCTGTTATACAACCTTGGAGATCACCATGACTTTGTTCTTCACATAAAGAACTATGATTCATGTGTTGTATCATATGGTTTTGGTAATATTTCAAGCTAATGTTTTTTTTATAGTACTATTTGTTGTTATTGACCTCTTAACAAAGATATCTTTATGAATAATGAAAGTATGCCCTCTTAATAACCTTAATCTTATATAATAATCTAATTTATCTATATGAAACACATATCTACAACCTCTATTCCTTTTATATGAGGTTTGTTCTCTAAAAAACCTAAGTGTAGACCTTCTTAAGACAAACATAGTAAAAGTATTTCTAAAAAATAGTGCATGTTGTCTATGAAAAAATGAAAAGATCACTTGACATAGTCAAGGCATCTTCCATACAATGAAATCTCATGGTAAAGTCAAAGAAACCCTCTTGACATTGTGAAGCTATTTCCATGATAGTGAGGCCTATTCTTGAGAGGATGATAGCTCAATGGAAGAGCACCTGCTTTACAAGAAGTTACAAGCAGTAGGATGGTGGTTTGATTCCATCACACCCTAATGTTATTAAATATATGACCAATTGATGGAAATATAATGATCAAAATGTATAAATATACTACCAATTGATAGAAATTAATTATTAGAATGACTAAATAAATGACCAGTTAACAACAATCAATGACTAAACTAATGACTAAATTAATGAATAAATTAATGACCAAATGAATGAATAAATAAATGACCAAATTGGTTTATTCACAAATTTTTTCATGTTATAAATGAGCGGAAATGAATGACTAATGGTCACGTGAACAAGATTAGTCATTTATAGGTAATTTTCAGCAGTTTTTATGTCATTTTTTTTGTTGTAGGGTCGCAAGTTTGGAAGAGTATCTTTCAGAAGCTTGGCCTCCATTGGGTGCCCAACATGAATATTTAATAGTTTATCTTTGACTAGAGATTCTCATCAACACACCCTCTCATCAAGAAGCTCTGATAGCAAATCTCCCCCACATCTTCTAGTGTATTTGGAAAGAAAGGAACAATCGAATCTTTAGGAACTCTAAAAATATTGTGGATAATATGCTTGTGATATTAGATAAAATCCTATTGGAAAACATCATTGTCAGTAATTGGAAAACCCCCAACTGCCCATCAACTAATTGGGATCATATGTTTGCAAATAACTAGAAACTCCCAGATACTTTTTATAAGTTTGATAATACTAAGAATCTTGCTAGAAACAACTCTAAATGAAAACATCCTCACCTAATTGATACAAACTAAATTTTCATGTTTCTTCTAGGCAGGGTAAAGTTGTTGGTGGAGGAGTGATAAGAGACCACAAGGGTGCTTTAGTTTTATCCTATATTGGCAACTTAAAATATTCTACTAGTAACTAGGTGGATGACATGGCCTTGCTTTGGGGTCTTAGAATAGATTTATCGATTGGAATTAATTCCATTGAAATTGAAGGTGATTCCAATTTGATAATTGAAGTGACTAAAGGTCCAATGATAGCTAGTTGGACTGTGGAGGGAATCTTAGAGGATATTAGGGCTCTTCAGACAAGGTTTGAAGATTTTACCATACAACATATTTTTAGAGAGGGTAATGTAGTTTCTGATTCTATGGCTTCCATGGGCCTGGTTATTGATAGAATACGATGTTGGAGGGAGGAATGTTGTTTACCCTCTAATATTAATTCCCTACTAAGGAAGGAGAAAACCTTTTAATTCTCTTTGGAAGTCCATAAACTATTCTCTTGAGGCATTTTGTGGAGTATTTTGGTCATGCTCTACAAAAATAGCGGGGATATTAGTTTCAAAAAATATCTATTTTATTTTCAAAATTCAAATTTCATGATGGGGCTTGACATTGTGTATGTAAATTTCCAACTTGAACCCTTGTTTAACTATGATGAGTCAACTATTGGTTGTATTTGCACCAAAAGATCGACCTATTAATGCGTGATACAACCACTTGAATTATACAAGAACGAGAGGCGGTTAATCCATGTAATGAACCACCAATGTGTTTCACAACACAAGGAGATCAAGGGAACACACCTTGCAACAAAATCCCACCATTTCAAGCATAGGGTTTGAACTCGTGACCTCAGCTTTGATACCAATTTTTGGTTGTCGTTGCAGCAAAAGATAAACCTATTAATGCCTGATATAACCGCTTGACTTATATAAGAATGGGAGGCAGCTAAGCCATATCATAAACCATTGTTTCACTCCATAGAACAAGGAAACCAAGGGCATACACCTTGCAACATTGACATGGATAAATAATTATCACATCAATATTAATGGGCCCCTTTTTTTGTGAAAGAGCCTTTATTTTGATAGCTGATCGATGAATTTTTTAAGATTATAAAATCTGTCCAAAATACATATGCCTCTTATTTTCATAATGGTGATAGACTATTCACACATGGGGGCTACCATGTTGGAGATAGATGTAAAGGGTGGCATGAAATATTATGAATGCATTGATTATCCTCATTTATTATGGGCTCAAGTGCCTTTTACTTTGCTGACTGCAATTTGGGGTTTCCATGTATTTTTAATCTCTTTTTTCTAGTTTGTGATGCCATGAGAGGGGATAGAGTGTGCATTGACCCTAATAAGCATGATGATTTCAATAATAACATTACGGTTTGGAATATTTTCAAAGAAGGGGGTGTGACTCAGTTTACTAAGTATATGATGGGGCATGAGAAAAATATCTCTCTATAATTTGTGTCATCATGGGCTGAGAGGAGATTATCGATGGGTGATAGTTATTTTGAATTTAATGAGGAGGTTATAGCCAAATCTACTGATTGCTTGATGATAAGGAGAAAATGGAAGAAAACCAGTAGGGTTTTAGATGTTGAAATACTTAACAAGCTATTTCAAGACAGTGAAAACCATGTTAAGATGCATACTGGTTATGACCATGAACAATTACCTGAACCATGGGATGAGGTGTGTTTGATGGTTATGAAATATTTTACACTTGAGGGAAGAATAGATACTAAAATGTTATCTCCTTCATGTTATTTCTTCTCCATTCTTTGGAGAACTCTATTAAGGAAGTCATCGAGACCAAAAACTAGGGCAAGAGACTGACTATCCTACAAAAGGGTCTTAGGGTAAGTGCACCAAGATGGTGTTAAAAAAAGTGGCCACCCACCCAAAAAAACAACAAAATACCCCTAACATAATTGCATTAATTTAAATTCAAATAACTTAATTGGGCTTAGGTTTTGTAAATTTTATAGCTAAGAATAAGGCAAGTTAATGGGCTTGGATAACAAGGTTGGGTCTTGGGAGCTTCATTTCCCTCCATTTCCCTCCCTTTTCACGTGTTTCATTCTTCAGAACATGTTTCTCAACTTCCTCGTCATTGGGTTTACACATCATCAAGTGGGTATTTATAAAATTTCCACCATAATTTCATATGTCTTCTAAACTTTCTAATGATATAAATTTTACAATTTTTGGACAACAATAACATAGTAAAGTTTAATTCTCTTTACCAGTGTCTCCATAGTTCTCAAAGACATATGTCTACCTTTTTATTAATAAATTTTGATCTACTTGACCAAATTTAAAATAAATCACATATTATTGTTCTAGACTTGACTCTATACATGTTTTTAAAAAAATTTCACATTTTCAATTTTTTTGATGCAAGTTATGTCAAGTGCATGAGTAGACACCTCATTTCCAGGATACATCCACTTCAAAAAATTATAAAAAATAAATACTCAACATAAAATTACAAAAAAATACAAAAATTATAGCTCTCACTCTTACCTATCATTCTACCAAAGTGTTTTTCAAAATACTCACTCTAACTATATTGTTTTTGATGCACACACCAGACACTATGTTATGTTTTTTTGAAAAAATCAGGAACAATATTTTATGCGCAATGGATTTGAACCTCTTAATCATATCCATTTTTAAAAAAACTTAGTATTTAGAACCTAGATTCAGTATACTACAATTCTTGTTATATGCACATATTTTAATTTTGAGTGCACGACTCTCAAATTTCTCTTCAAAGTTTAGGTTTACCCGATTTCAAAAAAAAAAAAAAAGTGGTCACTTAGACCCCTTATTCTCAGGCTTTACCACTTTCACCTTTTAATTTTTCTCCCAAGACCTATTACTATCCAAGAGGCTCATGTATCTTCTACACCCGTGTATGCTAGCATCATGGATACTCCTAGCCCTACCAAGAAAAAATTTCTTAAGAACCCTGTCCTAAAAGCTCATCATGATTCTAATAATAGTCCCCTTAATAATATGGCTGAAGATAAGATAAATGAGAAGAAAATAAATGGCCCTCCTCTCAAATTTAAGGCTAAGGTCCCTAGAAATGATAAATTTATCATATGGGAGATTGACTCTAATATAGAATATACTGAGGAAACCAACACTCCCCACTAGTCTATGAGGATGGCCACTAAGTTTGTGAAAAAGGAAAGAATTTGAAAGAGGAGTCAAAGTCTAAAGAGGTTTAGGAGAGTGAAAATGATGAAATAGAGATTAAAAATATAGAGAGGGAGGTCTGCTCTATGAAAACTAGCAGCTCCTCCCATGTTTCCTAAAGTCTTTAAATTGAATCCCTCGAACTCACCCAAAATCTATTTCTTGAGGAAAATGTTAAGTCACCTAATACAGACAAGGACACGACCCCTCTTGGTGTGGAATGTGGTATATGTGAGGCTACTTGGGAGGCGATGAAAGAAATTAAGAAAATAATTACAAATTTGGACAAGAGGTTTTAGTACGTTTCCCACTTTGCATTGAAAATTATGCATAGCTCGGCTACCACCTTATGCTTGTTGAAGAAGACTATGTGCGATGCAAAGGAAAATGTGGATGGAAATTACAAGGAGCTTTACAAGTTCCTTATAGAGGACTAGGTGATGAGGATTCTTAACAAGCCATGTAAGCATAAATATTCCTAGGGATTTGGTCAGTTTTTTTCTTTTTTGTTATGTTGTTCATAGTGGCCCCATGGCCTTGTTTTAAACTATGTTTTTATTACTGAGACTGTTATATTTTTCATTGGTAGTTTATTATGGTATGGCCCTAAGTGACCTTATTTAAAGACTCTTATTTCTATTTTTATTATTAATTTTAGATATTGTTAGTATTCGTACTGGTGACGATGACCGTAGACGATGGTCTTTTTTACTGTTTTGAAGCTTCTCTGACTATTTTTATGTTTGGTTAGCATGTTGTTAATGTGCTAAAATTATGAATTTTTTGAATGACACTTGTTGGTCTATTGTACTAAAGGGACATCACCCTAGTTTTATTTCTTTAAATATTAAAAATAAAGAATCATAGGTCAATTTAAACTAGAGAAATGTGACCATGTTCATAGAATAAGCACAAATATAACTTAAATTTCCATAAATACTAACAATAGTTAAATCCCTAAAGCTTAAAAGGTTTAGAATTCATGAAATAAAAACAAATAAAATATAACCTAGGTATTCAATTTTTTTTTTTAAAAAGAAAGAAAAAGAAAAAAAGGATAACCTAGATCACAATAGATATTAATAGTAATAATAGTTCACCTTTTCCTAGAAAATTTGATCGACAAATGTATCATCATTGCAAGAAGTAAAGGAACAAACTAGCTGGAAACTAGCATTGGGCTTTTAAGTACTAAATCATTCAACTTCATTTAAAAGAATTGCCAATAAAGATATTAATTGTAGATGCCTATAATCATCTCTTATCATATATTAAATTTTATTTAATTAATGTTCCATAGTAACAATATTGTATATTTGGGGTTTTAGTCCTTTTGGTATTATGTCTCTGTCTGTGACAGATAGTTGTCATTTAGGGTTTATCATGCTTATCTTCTCTATGTTTTGTTAAAGGGTTTCAGGGTCCCTTAAAAACCCGCAATTACCAAAATAAAAAAATATTATAGTTATCCTTAATACTTAATTATATTTGTTACTTTTCATCTATTTATTTAATTAAATAAATTCATAAGCTAAGTATTTAAATTTAATTTAAATACTTTACCCCTAATTTATTAAATTCAATTTAATACATTTTCCCTCCATGCATTTTTAAATAAATTCTATTTATTTAATCCCTCGCATACTTAATTCTTCAAAACCCTACCCTACTCCCATCACTCTTAAGTTAATAAGGTCATTCACTAATTAACTAAGGTTAATTAGGCTAATTTCATGATTCCTACACCTCTAGGTCCTAATCATTTTCTCACACATGTGTGAGCAAATTTCCAAAAACCAGCTTTGTAAAAATTGCTAAAAATTCCTAAACAAGGGTCTCTTACTACATTGATGATAACTTCTTACACTTTCTCAAAATATCTCATTGGACAAAATCTATAACATTTATTACAATATCTCTTACATGTGTACTTAAAGTACACATTGACCCATCACATCCCCCAAGTTTCGCACACATGTGTGAGCAACCTAGGAATTTGCATTACTTGTCAAGCCTGTGTCACCTAGGTAGCTCATAGGTGGATTCCACATAGGTGCCACATCACCCAAGCCCCTCAACTTTCTCCCAAAAATCTATAAATAGGATCCTTTCAACAAGAAAATTATCCATCATTTGCATACTATAGTTATTATGTTATTTTTTTCTTAAATCATTCTTCATTTTGCATAGTAGAATCATAATGCTAGTCTTTAGAGCTATTTTGCATTCATAGAGATTTATTACTAATATTTTTGGTAGTTATTGTGTGTGTGTGTGATTACACCTTCATGAAATTAGGACTAAAAACAACTACTCTATGGAAAGAAAATGCTATTTAATCAAAGAATTAAAGTTAAATCCATGACATCTCATGGTTCTCTATCTAGGCTTTGTTAAGAGATCTCTCAGCCGTAATCTCTCTCAAGGAAAAGCCTAGAATGAGAAGAAAATGATAAACATGCTCTAATCTAGCTCAAATTCTCAAAGATATGTGTGCTTTCTATTCAAATGCTCATGGTTCATACTATGAAATCAACAAATGCTTCTAAAAATGATACTCTAAATGCTATGCAAATGCTGAAATACTATCAAAAGCTCTCAAATGCTCTCCAAATGCCTATAATAAGGATGCTTTTCTCTTGAATTTATTGGATCCCAAACACAAAGAAAATGGCTTGTATTTATAGCAATTTCCCAAGGGTAGGGGGTAGAGTGAGTTGATCATGGTCAAGCCTTGGTTGAGTAAAAAGCTTTGAGGTTTTTTCAAATAGAGGGAAAATTGAGTGGTTGTCCTCAAAGAAATTAGGAATTATATAATTCAATCATTTAATTAATTTAGCCATGTAAGGGTGAATGGGTTGGATTTGATTTTTTTAATTTAAACTATACAATTAATCGATTAAAATCAATTGCATAATTTTGATTAATCCCTTTTAGGCTTGAATTTAATTATTTGATTTCATGATTATTTAATCCTTTGATTTAATTTGATTTTTGTCCACTTTACTTGATAAATGTCCATTTGATTTTGATCCATTTTAATGCATTTTGATGAGATTTGGGGCAATCGGCTGAGATTTGCAGATTTGAATGTTTAAGATACACCTGGTCAAATTTAGGTGTCTACAAATGCCCCTCTTTGAATTGATGTGCGAAGCACATTGATTCAAAGAAAACTTGATGTCCTGATCATTGATTTGATATTGATGTCTGATTGATGCAAAACCTAATATTGATTTGATGCGAAACTCTGATATGAAACCCTGATGTGAAACTTGATGCGAAACCCTAAAGTGAAACTTGATGTGAAACCCTAATGTGAAACTTGATTTGATGCCCCACTAATAAAAGTTTGAATTTTTAGTGCCCCAGATTTGATATAAGATATGATGCAGAATCCCAATTTGATGATATGATGATGCCCCCTCAGAAATGAAAGCATATTGATCTCAGAGGTGAAAATTTTGATGAACACTGCTAATAGAATAGATCCAAGATGATTTCATTTTTGATAAACAAAGATGCTGAAAAGATGTCAAACAAATGCCCCGGTGTGCAGAATATGCAGATTTAGTCTGACTGGGTCAAAAATCTCACAAAATTAGGGTAAAATAGCTTAAATAGGTGTGAGATTACACCTTCATGAAATTAGGACTAAAAACAACAACTCTATGGAAAGAAAATGCTATTTAATCTAAGAATTGAAGTTAAATCCATGACATCTCATGGTTCTCTATCTACGCTTTGTTAAGAGAGCTCTCAGCCTTAATCTCTCTCAAGGACAATCCTAGAATGAGAATAAAATGATAAACATGCTCTAATCTAGCTCAAATTCTCAAAGATATGTGTGCTTGCTATTCAAATGCTCATGGTTCATGCTATGAAATCAACAAATGCTTCTAAAAATGATACTCTAAATGCTATGCAAATGCTGAAATACTATCAAAAGCTCTCAAATGATCTCCAAATGCCTATAATAAGGATGATTTGCTCTTGAATTTCATTTTTTTCTACCAAGGCACCTATTGCTAGGTTTTCACCAAGGCACTTTTTTCAATGTTTTTGGCTTTTAAACTTTCTAATTTTTATTTTTTTGTATTTTGATCTTTTCTCATTATTTTGTATTTTTGACTTTTTCCATGTACAAAGGTAATGCTAACTCATCTAATACTCTCAAATTATACTCTTTCTTCTGATACTCTTTCCTCTGAGTAAGGTGTGAAACCTCTTAAGATGAATGCTATTGATAGGTTCTTGCAATTCATCTCCATCACAATTGGCCAATTTGTAGGTCCCCGTTCCAAAAGAAGAAACACTGACAAAAGGACCAAGCCAATTTTATTCCCACTTTCCTTTCTTTTCTCTATCAACCTGATTTTTTGGATTTTCTCTCAATACTAGATCTCCCACTTGAAAGGTTCTTGGTTTAATATTCTTGTTATAGTTCCTTGAAATTTGATTCTGATACACTTTTAAATGATCATAGGCTTGAGTTTGATGTTCCTCCAACATCTCCAATTGTTGAAGTCGAGAAACTCTATAGTCCTCATCCATGATTAATCCATGCAATGACACTCTTAGGGATGGTAATTCAACTTCTAAAGGTAGAACAGCTTCGGCCCCATAAACCAATGAAAAAGGTGTAGCTCCTGCCGGGGTGCGAATACTAGTCCTATAGGCCCATAATGCTGGATTGATTTGCAGATGCCAATCTCTTCCTAACTTGCCAACTGATCTTTTAAGGATTTTAAGGATGTTCTTGTTGGTAGATTTGGCTTGTCCATTACCTTGGGGATAGTAAATGGATGAAGATTGATGTGTAATATGGAATGTCTCACAAGTTTATCAACATATTTGTTCTTAAACTATTTTCCATTATCCATGATGATGGCATGAGGAATGCCATATCTAAAAATGATATGATTTAGGATAAACATAGAAATTTTCTTTCCTGTTGCAGTTGTTAAAGGGACGGCCTCAACCCATTTAGTAAAGTACTATGTTGTCGTGAGAATATAATTGTGTCCATTTGAAGAAGGTGGATAAATCATGCCAATCAAATCAAAGCCCCATTGATAAAATGGCCATGGTGTGACAAAAGGGTTTAACTCTTGTGCTGGTGCATGGATCATGTCTCCATGGTATTGACATTTTGCACAAACTTTGATAAACTGACAAGCATCTCTTTCTAAGGTTTTCCAAAAGTACCCCATGCGTAGGATTTTCTTAGCTAGGTTTAAACCACTCGAATGTGACCCACAAATCCCCTTGTGGACATCTTTTAAAGATAATTTTGATTCATCTTCCTCTAGACATCTAAAGAATGTTCTGTCAAGACCTTTACGATACAATGTGTCAGAAAGGATGGTATAACGAGCCACTTGTCTTATGAAATTTCACTTTTGAGCATGTGTTTAGTCTATAGGTAAGGTTTGGTCTTTTAGGTAGGCATAGATGGGTCCATACCATGGTGAGTCATGTCCATTTAAAAGGGCAATAATTTGGGTATCAGGTAGGTCAAATGCTGGTTTAACCAATTCTTCC
>MU224432.1:1147064-1162865 GCA_018584345.1 Thuja plicata | reverse complement strand
AAGATTTTGGGATTGTGTAACCTTGTGGTGTAATCAAAAGAATGCCTGCTCCACTACCATTTTGGGTGTAAGATCCATCAAAGTATAAAGTCCATGTTTTAGCTTCCACATTAACAATTTCAGAATCCAAAAACTCCACTTGAATAGGATGTGTATATTCTTAAGGATATTTAGCCAATTGATCGGCAATAACTTGACCTTTGATTGCTTTCTTGTCAGCATATTCAATGTCAAATTCACTAAGCACCATTACCCACTTTGCAATCCTTCCAGTTAAAGTTGTTTTTCTAAGTATTTTAAGAGATCAATTTTGGCTATGAACTTCACTTTATGCAACAACATAAAATGTATTAACTTTTGAGAGGCAAATACCACTGCTAGGCAAGCCCTTTCCATGAAGCTATATTCTAATTCGTATTTGATCAATGTTCTACTCAAGTAGTAGATAGCTCTTTCTTTTCCTTCATCATCTTCTTGTACCAATAAGACTCCTAAAGATTTTTTCATTGCTGAAATATAGAGTAACAAAGGTTTTCCTTGAATTGGTGACATCAAGATAGGTGGATTCATCAAATATGTTTTCAACAATGTAAAGGATTTATCGCACTCCTCATCCCATGTGAAGATGGTGTCTTTATGTAGCAACCTTGTGAAAGAATGGCATTTTTCTGCCAATTGAGAAATGAACCTCCTTATGGATTGAAGCCTTCCTTGAAGTGACCTCATTTGGCTAATATTCTTTGGAATGTCCATGTCCATTATTTCTTGTACTTTTTCAGGATCTACTTCAATGTCTTTTGCTGAAATAATGTACCCTAGGAGTTTTCCAGATTGTACCCCAAAAGCACATTTCTTTGGGCTAAGTCTAACTTTGAATTGTTCTAGCCTTGTAAAAATCTTGTCAACTATGGATAAATGATCTTTTCTTGTATGTGACTTAGCTAGAATGTCATCCACATAATCTTCCATAAAGGTGTGCATCATGTCATGGAAAATGGTAGTCATTGCTCTTTGATAAGTGGCTCCGACATTTTTGAGACCGAAGGGCATTAAATTCCAACAAAAAGTACCCCATGGGCATGTAAAGGCTGTCTTCTCTTGATCCTCAGGTGCAATGCAAATTTGATTATACCCACTAAATCCATCCATAAGTGAAAACATAGAATGACCCACAGTGAGATTCACGATAGCATCAATGCTTGGTAATGGAAAGTCATCTTTTGGACAAGCAAGTTTTAAATCTCTGAAATCCATGCAAACTCTTATGGTTTTATCATGTTTGGTAACCAGTATAATATTGGAGATCCATTCATCATATGCAATTACTCTTATAAATCCCGCTTTGAGTAATTTTTCCAATTCTGCTTTGACTAAAAGGGCTACATGTGGATGCATTTTTCTCAACTTCTGCTTGACGGGCTTAACCCCGGGTTTCACACTTAAATGATGCATTATGAAACTTGTATCTAATCCGGGCATATCAACATATGACCATACAAAGTTGATTTTTTTTTCTTGAAAGAATTCAATGAATTCTTTTCTCTCCAAGGGACTCAAAGATGTTGCCAAGTGAATAAATTTAGGATCCTCTTATGTTCCAATGTTAACCTTTTCTATGGTTTCAATAAGTATAGGTGATCTTTCATCTTCATGAGCTGGTAAGGTGTCCAACCTCTCTCCCTTAGGTGCCACAGTTTTGTTTTCACCTTCGGAAACATCCTTTATTTTTACTTTTTTGGGGTCTAGCACTGCCACATGGTGGTTTTCACCACTAGACCTTCTCATTTTTTTTGTAAATTTTCTCTTCCTTTTTCAGATTAAGAGGTTGAACACCTGCCCCTATCATTGTGTCTGGAGTGAATTCATTGATGGAAGATTTGGGTTCAACCACATTGAGGTATAAGGCCATTGCATTGTCATTTGGGAAGTAGAGTAAGTCATTTGGCTCAGAAAGATCCCAATCAATAAGTTTGCAGTGTATTAAGGACAAGGGTTCATTGGATGGGCTTTCATTTGAAGGATTTAAGGACATGACTTCATTTTATGGTTCATACATTGTATCATCAAGGTCTATGACATGTGCCTCTTCAAGATGATCCATGGAAGAAGGATCAAAATCCTCTTCATTAGAGTCCTCTAACCTTTCTATGGGAAAGAAAGCATGTGGATTAAACACTAGGTTATAATCTCCCACCCATGAAGGTAACCAAGGTTAACCTACCCATTGAGTGTAAATAGGTGCATGTTCTAAATTGACTTGTTGAGGTTCACTTGATGTTTGAGTTGAATTTGAACTTTGAGTCACATGTTCTTGATTCTCAACTTTAGGAGGAGTTGCATAAGTGTGAATGGTATCAACCTCTATGTCATGAAAAGATTCTTTGGACAAGGAATTCCACTCATAATCCCTAGAATCATCTTCACTTTCAGAACCTACCATATGGATATGTGCACGGAAATCATGCATGGGACTTGAACTTTCTCCTTTATGTTGAAAACCTATGCCGGCTTTCTCTTATTTTGCTCTCCAAAATGATTCAATAGGTTCTAACAACCCTCTATGTCAAAATCCTAAGGGTCCTCTTCCCTTATATCCCATCTTCTTCATGATATCAAATCCTTTTCCATATTGATCAATTTGGATGTTGATATGTTGCACCCTTTCATTGGAGTTAGCTGAATTATTGTCCTTGTTATAAAGCCATTGTAATACCTCATTATCTTCTTTTTCCATTTCTTGTTTGTCACATTCTCTCACAAAATGGTAATTTTATTTATGAGGTTGATGATCTTTGGAGGGCTTCCCATGTGTCCTTGGAGATGTAGGTAAATCAAATAGGGAAATAGAATATTCCCCTACCCCTTTTGAGTGAATTTTGCATTGTTTCTCAAATTGGTTCATCAGATCACTCATCTTTTCATAATGATCTTTCCTAGTTTGTTCTCTTTCCTCCTTAGTGGGTTTTGAAGTTTCCATTGTGAATGTTGAAGTCTAGACTGAATTATCATTTGAATTTGAACCCTCATAACTCATCTTTTCTTTTCCCTTAGTTGATGTAGTTGGGTTAGTTTGAATAGGATTAGAAGTCGATGTAACATTTGATGTTGGTTCTGAACTTTCCTCCTTGGGTTCTTCCATGGTAATATCAGTTATGACTCTTTCCCTATTATGAGGAATATACAATTCATGACTTGGATTTAAAGCATTACAATATTGGAAAGGGTTTAAATCTCCTCCAATCATGATCTCTTCCCCATGTATGGAAACTTTATGCATTGGTGATATGTAGAAGGTACTGCTTGCATTTCATGTATCCATGGCCTTCCTAGTAAGATATTGTAGGTCAATTTCATATCAAGGACCTGACATGTGGTATCTTTTTTTATAGGTCCCACTTGAATTGGTAGAATGATCATACCCTTTGAATATCTTTCCTCCTCATCATAAGCCTTAATGGTGATTTTATTTTTAGGATCAATGGAAGACTCGGTTAACCCTAATGACTTGACAAGGTTTAAAGTGCAAATATTAAGACCAGCTCCCACATCTATGAGAACTCTCTTGACCCTATGTCTTTGAATTAATACCTCAATATGCAAGGTTAAGTTTTGAGGATGTGATAGAAATATCATCTTGCTCTGAAAATGAAAGACAATGAGGGGCTATGAGATGTCCTACCATGTTCTAAAATTTGTCTTCCTCCAAGTTTATAGGAACAGTGGTCTCAACCAAGGATTTTTCCAGGATCTCCTTGTGATTTGGAGATAATTTAAACAACTCAAAAATTGATATTTGTGCTGGAGTCTTTTGTAATTGATCTACCAAACTATGAGGCTTTGTTGTGGGTGGTGTGTGTTTAGCCAGAATAGTTGGTGTTTTAGGGCCAATAATAATAGTACCCCCTTGTAAGGTAACCTTTGAGGCTTGCCCCCTTGTGATGGCATTAGAGGTTTCCACTTTAGGTTGATCTTTGATCACAACAACATTGATAGTATTGTCATAAGTATGAGCAAAGTTAATATTATTATTACCTCTTGCATTATTCACACCGTTTCCTCCATTGTTTGAGTTGGAAGATTCTCCTTTTTCATGTTTATAGAAAGGAGTCTTAAAGGCCATGTGATCTTCATTAGTTTGAGGGCCTTCCACTTTTATCACACCATTGTCTATGAGATCTTGTACCACATGTCTGAGATGCATGCAATCATTGGTCTTATGTCCCTGATTTCTATGGTACTCACAATGGTTATTCTCACTCCACCAATTTGGATTGATTTGAGGTTCATATGGTTGAGCCTTTCGTAGGTAAATAAGTTTATTTGCAATAAGTTTCCTTAATGCATTTTCCAATGGTTCACCCAAATTAGTGAATGTCCTTTTGGGTGTAGGTGCAAAGAAAGGTTTAGGTTTGTAAGCCCCTTGATTATTCCCAAAGTTATTATTAGTGGTGTTGTTGTTAAAGGGTACTTTGGGTGCTTGATTCAAATTATTGGCTTGAAATGAATTTTGAGTGAGATTGAAAGGAGTGGCCTTTAAATTGTTAGCCTCTACCACTCCATCATTAACCATTCCTTTATTGTTGTTATTCTTCATTCAAAATCGGTTGTTGTTAGGGGGATTGCGATTTTGATTCATGTTGGAGGTATTGTTGTTGTTGTTGTTATTCTTGTTATCCTTGTAAAGTTTAATTTCTCCAATTTTTATCAATACCTCTTCCGTTGTCACCCCATTCTCAATTAGGTCTTGAAATGACCTAGGACATTGTAGCCTTAATCAATAGTTCATTTCATGATTCAAGCTGTTTACAAAAATATCCATCTCCTCATTTTTGGGTACACTTTGAGGGTATCTAGCAAATACTGCTCTCCATCATTGTAGGAAAAGTAGGAATCCCTCTCCTTCTCTTTGTTTGGTGTTACATAAATTAAGCATTGTAACCTCATGTTTGATGTCATAGGAATAATGAGTTACAAACTTAGGCCAATTCTTCAAAGGTTCAAATGTCGGAGGGTAACTTTGAAAACCACTCCATTGCCATACCTCCCAAACTTCTAGGGAATAGCCTCATAAGGTAAGTTGTGTCATGCATGAACTCTAGGATTAATGCACAAAATTCCCTTAGGTGATCTTGAGGATCAATTGTTCCTTCGTATTTGTCATATTTAGGAAAGATAGCATTTGTTGGAAATGGAACCATGATTAAAGATTTATCAAATGGAAATGGACATAAAGCTTTGATAGAAACGGGTTTAGGAGCCCCACTTTGTTTTATCGTGTCCAATTGAATTTGGAAAATTTGGAATTGTTTGTTCATGATGTCAATGGGATTAGCCTGAGCTTCTTTTTGTTTAAGTTTGTTGACATCATAATCATGTGGAAGTTTGAGACATGTTTGTGCTAGGTCTAAAATGTTTTTTTCATTGTCTTTTTCCAACACTTTTGCCATAAGCTTCATGAAGAAAGAAATTTGCATAGCTTCATTAACCTTTGCATCAGTTAACTCCTCATCATTAGGGTCAATGTTGCCCCCATTGTTATTATTGTTCAACCCTTGATTGTTAGGGTCAAAGTTTTCTCCTCCATTGGTATTGTTGTTGGATCCTTTGTTGTTAGGATCAGTATTTCCTCCTCCATTTTTGTTCATATCCTTATTTACATGGTTGATTTGATCAGGATCTATATGGCCAAATGGAAAAGACATTGTTGGTTCTATTTCCTTGATGGGTTCTTGTAAGGTTCTTAAAGAACTAAAAGGATCACCTGGAAAAGGACACTCTCGGCTTAGATAAGATCCATTTGATTGTAGGGTAGCCTTAATGTAATGAGATCACGTAAAAACTAGAATTAACATAAATCAAATGAAGAGCCTAGGCTTTTATCTCACTTAAGTGATCAATCCGTGCATGATTTTGCAAAATGTCCAATAATGGCAGATTCTGATCTAGTTGAGTATACACAGAGGTAAAACATCCAAAAGGGTATCCAAAAATGAAATTTTCTTATTTTCAAACCCTTGGTATATATCCACTATTTTCCCTTCTTTGTTTTTGGGTGGCTCTTGTCTGTGTGTAGGCGGCCTTTAATTGTTGATACGCAGTCACTGAAATTCTTTTACACGGCACTCTGCAGTTAGCAGGCGGTGTTTTCCTGTTGATAGGCAATTTTAAACTGTTGATACATGACACTTTCCAGTGGCTTACACGGCTTTCAAATGTTTACAAGTGGAATTTCAAAGTTTTAAGTGGTCCAGGATTGTTTGTACGTTGTTTTGAATTGTTGGTACATGGCTCTTTGCTGATCAAAGTTGAAATTGTCAATTTTTTTATTATTTTTTGGATTTAAAATTTTAAAGGCTTTGATCAGAGTTGTTAAAAAAGAATCTTGTGTGAAAATAGAGTACAAGCTCAACACACACACATCAAAATTGTACCATATCCCTAAAACAACACTAAAAGTGTATGTTCTCAGATGTTTTTACAGGTATGCACAAGAATTTCTTCCAAACAATCTACCTTAGAGTCAAACAATTTTGGCTTTTAACAATGGCTCTACAAAGGTAGGTTTGTTATTTTATCAAGGTTTTAAATCACCTCCATTCTAAATCTTTCCAAGATCCTTTACCCCCTTTCGGGCTTCCCACACGCATGAAAGTATGATTTTGCGCAATCCCGAAGGACTACTCAAGGAAGTGAGGATGACTTGCACAAGGTTTAGTCACTTTCCGATTAAGGTAAAGTGCATTTATTTATAGTGGGTCAGATGATATCATGGCAAAATAAAATATCTCCCACTTTGGGTCATTCCCTCTCACCGCCTTCGTAAAGGAATTATTGGGAGGCAGGCCCTCTAAAGCTTTATTCTATCTAGCATGTATATGGAAAGAAAGAATTGAACTTAGTCCAACAAGTTTGGGAATTTTATTCACTCAAAGAGTGAAGAGCATATCCCTATTGTCTTCCTTTGTTCCAAACACCTCAAGAAAAAATTATTCATTTTCAACCTCTTGAAAAGGAGGTTCTTAAAATTGAGATGTGTGGTTCAATTCCTTATCCTTTTCTTTGCTCTAAATTGACTTTGCACGTTTGGCTTTTTGATTCACTTTGAAAAGTGAAGAGCATATGCCTAATGCTTGTTCAATTTAGACAATTAGAAGGATTTTCCTAATTATACTAGATTCAAATGAAATGCCTCAATTTAATCAATGCAAGCTTGATAAGATAAATACCTCATTTTTGAAGCTAGCAAAGGCTAGGCGCATTTTTGATTGATTTGTGCTTATTTTAAACTCACCTAGTAGTGATCGTTCCCACTTTGGCTCCTCCAACAAGTTAGTCAACACAATCGAAACAAAGTGAAGAAAGATTTGAAAAATAAATTGACCATTTCACTCCTAAAAGCTCTTTTAAATCAAATTTGTCAAATCAAAGCTTAAAGAACCTAAGAATGAAAAACAATCAAAGAGTAGGAAATTTTTCTTTATAAGCAAAAAACACTTTAATATAGTGATCATAAAGGTGTTCTTCAGATAAGCTCTCTAAAATATTAGATGCATGTATTTTCTTATCATGTTTAGTCTTAATCCTTACCTCTTTGCTAGGCCTTGTGACTTGCTTCTCTAGTTTCTGCACTTTTCGATATTTTTTATTTGCAGCAATGAAAAACACAGAGAGTTAAAATAGTGAGAAAATCATCAGAAATTTGATTTAAAACAAAAATATCTACGCAACATTTAATAGCTAATACGTGGCATTTAACTGTTACTACACGTAAATGAAAACTTTGAAAGCGGCTTTTAAATCTTAAAAGGCAGCTCTGGAAATTCCACAGGTGGCCAAATACAAATCACAGGCGGCACAAAAAGTGCAAAGTACAGTCAAAAGTTGCTAGTAAGTGGCTCTTGGAAGTTCACAAGCAATCTTTGGTGTCTGACAGGTGGCACTTTATAGGTCCAGGAGGCACACTTTATCTCACAGGTGGCCCACTTTATCTCACAGGCGGCCTAAGAAAGAAAGACAGAGATGAAAGAAACTTTGTACATGGCACTTTACTATTCACAGGTGGCTCTGAATACTTCGTAGGTGACTCTTCTCCTATTTCCTACAAAATAACATGAAAAATAATGCAAAACACACAAAATATTAAGATAAAAACATTAGAAATGAGGCCTAAAGCCCCATGGTGGGTACCATTTGTGTGTGTGAGATTACACCTTCATGAAATTAGGACTAAAAACAACAACTCTATGGAAATAAAATGCTATTTAATCTAAGAATTGAAGTTAAATCCATGACATCTCATGGTTCTCTATCTAAGCTTTGTTAAGAGAGCTATCAACATTAATCTCTCTCAAGGACAATCCTAGAATGATAATAAAACTATAAACATGCTCCAATCTAGCTCAAATGCTCAAAGATATGTGTTCTTGCTATTCAAATGCTCATGGTTCATGCTATGAAATCAACAAATGCTTCTAAAAATGATACTCTAATTGCTATGCAAATGCTGAAATACTATCAAAAGCTCTCAAATGCTCTCCAAGGGCCTATAATAAGGATGCTTTTCTCTTGAATTTCTTGGATCCCAAACACAAAGAAAATGACTTTTATTTATAGCAATTTCCCAAGGGTAGGGGGTAGAGTGAGTTGATCATGGTCAAGCCTTGGTTGAGTAAAAAGCTTTGAGGTGTTTTCAAATAGAGGGAAAATTGAGTGGTTGTCTTCAAAGAAATTAGGAATTATATAATTCAATCATTTAATTAATTTAGCCATGTAAGGGTGAATGGGTTGGATTTGAATTTTTTTAATTTAAACTATACAATCAATTGATTAAAATCAATTGCATAATTTTGATTAATCCCTTTTAGGCTTGAATTTAATTATTTAATCCTTTGATTTAATTTGTTTTTTTTCAACTTTTCTTGATAAATGTCCATTTGATTTTTATCCATTTTAATGCATTTTGATGAGATTTGGGGCAATTGGTTGAGATTTGCAAATTTGAATGTTTAAGATACACCTGCTCAAATTTAGGTATCTACAGTTATATTCATTCATTCAATATGGTAGTTGCATCCGTGTGTAGCTCTTAGTTTGCATTTACTGCTCATTTAAATCTTGCATTAGTTCTTATTTAGCAACTCTTTACATTTGTATTGAATGCTTGAGGCTAGTTCTAAATAACTAGTCCTTGAGTTTATTTAACCTTGTTCCATTAGTTTTCATTCAAGATCATTCAATTATTATCAATCAAGTGGGATTTTAAATATTGTGTTGGGAGAGCACACCCACAAAATCTCTAAGAGAAAATCAAACAAGTCTCATGTGCACTTACTTTTCCACATTGGAGGTTATGGAAGACTCTTTTTGTAGAAGTCAAGTTTTTTATAGATATGTTAATGTGATTTATATGATTTTATTCTTAACATTTTCATATCTAAGCTTGTTCCACACAGGTAGGTTTCAACCACATACATTTTGACACGCCCGGTAGGATATGCCTGGACTGAATCCCAATCTAGTTTTACATCACCTTACAATAGACCCAAAGGTAAATCTCATCAAATAGAAGTTATGCAAGATGAATTCACATGTAGCATTATTAGTCAAAGAAGAGTTACATAAAATTGTGGATGATTCCTTCATCAAACCCATAAACTATCCTGAATGGGTCTCCAATATTATACCAGTACGCAAAGTTGTTGGGGACATTTGCATATATTCAGATTTCAGAGAGAAAAACCAAGCATGTTTGAAAGATGATTTTCCACTACCCAACATGGACATCATAGTGGATTTTATGAAAAGAAATGAGATTTTATTATGGATGGATTTTTAAGATATAAGCATACAAGGATCACAATAGAAAATCAACATAAGATTGTCTTCACTACGCCTTGGGGTACTTTCTGTTACCAAGTGATTCCCTTTGGCCTCAAGAACATAGGAGATACATATCAACAAGAAATGGCAACCACCTATCATGAACTACTACATGACATCATGGAGGATTATCTGGCTGATATCCTTAGAAAATTCAAGACAAGAGAATCACACATTGTCATCTTAACCACAATTTTTGAAAGACTGGAAAAATATAAGGTTTAGCTAAATCCTAAGAAATGCATCTTTAGGGTAAAATTAGGAAATCTTATAGGCTATATAGTATCCCATAGAGGAATCAAGGTAGATCCTAAGAAATTAAAAGCCATCCTAGAGATGTCTCCTCCTACAACATTAAAACAAGTTTGCAACCTGTAGGGAAGACTTCAGTCCATCCAAAGTTTTGTATCACAGTTGGTAGATAAAGTTCATCCCTTCTCTCACCTCTTGAGAAAATATATCAATTTCTTGTGGGATTATGTATGGCAGAAAGCCTTCAAACAACTCAAATAGTACCTATCTAATCCACTTGTGTTGGTCCCGCCTATTCTAGGGGCCAACCTTTGATTATTTATATCTCTGCCACTACCATTGCACTAGGTTCCCTCCTAGCACAGATAGATGATAATGGAAAAGAAAGGTAAATCTACTATCTGGTAGAACACTTTTCAGATATGAGTTAAACTACAATGCAATTGAGAGAGCATGCTTGGCCATTGTCTTATGCATAAAGAAGCTTCATCATTACATGCTTAATCATAAAAATCAACTTATCACAAAGGTTGATCCATTGAAATACCTCTTATCTAAAGTCACTCTTACAGGGCATTCTGCTAAGTGGGTCATGATCTTGAGAGAATTTGACGTCGTGTATGTGGAAAGGAAGGCTATCAAGGGATAAGTGATTGTAGACCAGCTAGTTGAATCTCCTCTTCTAGGGTATCATCCTATCATAGAACATTTTCCAGATGATTCCATTATGATGGTTACCCTGAGTATTCAATGGAAACTTTACTTTGATGGATCCTTTATGTAGAAAGGAGTGAGGGAAGGCTTTTTTTTGTGAAACCTTAAGGAGATATTTTCCCTAAATCTTATAAATTGACATTCACATGTACAAACAACATTGTAGAATAAAATACTTTGGTAACGAGACTTCACTTAGTAGTTCAATAGAAAATCACAAGCCTGCTTGTCTTTAGTGGCTCTTAGTTGGTCACGAGGCAAGTTAATGATGAATATAAAACAAAGGATGATAAGTTGCTCCTCTATTGCCACTTGGTTGAGGATCTTAGAAAACATTTCATAAATATAGTATTTCAATGGATCCCTAGGACAAACAACAAAGTTGTAGATGCCATGGCCACCTTTCGGTCATTGATCTCTATGCTAGAGCATAATCAAAGATATGAATTTCTTGTTGAGAATATTATGGCCCCTACCTATGAAAAACCAAAATATGAACATGTGTGTGCTATTGTTGGTCCTGATTCTCCCTAGTACCAAGAGATTTATTCTTACCTCTATGATAAGACCATTCCATTCCACCTTACACCTAACCAAATCAAAACCTTAATTCCATGTGCTTCCTGTTACACTATCCTCAGTGATACCCTCTTTTAGAAATACTTTGACAGAACCCTCCTCAGGTTTCTTAATTCATAAGAAGCTAAAACAACATTAGAAGATGTTCATCAAGGCACCTGTGGGGCCTACTCTAGTGGACTCACTCTTGCAAAAAACATTTTGTGAACAGGTTACGATTGGCCAACCATGGAGTAGGACACTTATCACTATGTGAAGAAATGTGTACCTTTTCAACAGCACGTCGATTTGATACATGTACCAACCCAATCCCTTTAGCCCACCATTACACCTTGGCCATTCTCCTATTGGGGATTAGACCTTTTTGGCCAGATATTTCTAAACTCTTCCAATAGCCACAAGTATAGCATTTCTTCCATAGAGTACTTGAAAAAATGGGTTGAAGCCATCCTTCTTACTTACACCACTGGAAAATAGATTGTGAAGTTTATATTGAAATAAATTATCTATCACTCTCACATCCCTCAAGACATTATCACTCATAATGGGACCCCTTTCAAGAACAAGCATGTCATAAAGCTATGTAAAATTTTTGGCATTACTTAGCATTATTCCTTAAAGTACTTCCCATAAGGTAATGGTCAAGAAGAGTCTACAAATAAAACCATCCTAAACATCATCAAGAAAATAGTATTGATAATGTTGGTCATGATTGGAACCTCCATATGAATCCCTCCCTCTGGGCCTACCACACTTCAATTTGCACACCCACTGGATCCACTCCATTTTCCCTTGTTAATGGTACTGAGGTTTTCCTTCCATTGAAATTGAGCTCCCTTCCCTCAGAATCTCCCTAAATAATCTGATGTCCAAAGAAGAATACCAAGTTTCTCACTTGCAAGAGATTTAAATCCTTGATGAGAGATGCCTTAATACCCTAAACTATCTTTGTGTGTATCAAAATGGCCTATGCTTACAATTAAATAAGGTTAAACCCTATGAATTTTAAGTTGGTGATCTTGTCCTACATCATAACATGAAGAATCTCCAGAGAGAGAGAATTAAATTGTCCAATAGTGAAAAATTGGTAATCAAGCTCCTTGGACACATACCATGGTGAAAACTTGCCTTAGGAGCCATGCATAGAAAACTTGGATCCGCAATCTATTAGGATTTCTTTCAAGTGTCTCATCCAATTGTATCCCATTCACCCTTAGCCTCATATCTGTGTGGGAGTCCTTTCATGTTTCTTTTCATTTTGCACTTTGTAATAGTTAAATTCCATTCACCCCACCAACCCTCTCCCCCCTTCATGGTGAGGCATTGTTCATGATCATAATAAGGATCCACCATTCAATTTGCATCATCACATCAGTAAGTTGACATTGTCCCATATTTCTCATCATGCAAGTCATCATCGCATCACACTGAGCTTAACCCCATCAAGATGAGCTTTTCCCAAACATAGTGATCGCATACATTATTATCAAAATCAACATTGATCAAGTTTCTGGCTATTTTTCCTTTCACATTATTGCCAATGAATATCCACTTTGACAATTAATCAATCTTGGCCCGTTAGGATGAAACCTTCTTGAGTCAGTTGATTAGGTCCTACACCACACAATATTGTTCATGGAAAGAACTATGGACCGAATGACTACTTGGTCATAAGGATTTTTTGTTGATTTTATCTTTGTTTTTTAATGGAACCTACTCATGATTTTATGGATCTTTCATATCTTGGTATATTTTGAATAGTGTACATTGGAATACATGTCTTTTGCAGTATGACTTTTTTGTTGGGTTTTTATTACATTCTTGTTGATTACACAATCATCACTATGCATGCCTCACTAAGGGAAGGATTTCATGCACTTCCACCAAGTCCCTAAAAAAATTTGGGTGTACTTGGCCTCCCCATGAGTGTCACTTTATAAATTTTGTTATTCCTTAGTTTTTATCTAGGATCAAATTAAATATTGCTATGAATAAGACATAGGTTCATTTGGTCTATCTAAGGATTTTCTAAGAAGTGTTTGGTCTAGATTAGTTCTATTTATGGCTTTAAATATTTGATAAAAGTTGGTTTATATGTTCTGCATCTGCATTAGAGATATTTCCCAATGGATAAAGCACTGATCATGAATCAGTACCTTCTATACTGATACATGTTTGATTGGGTTTGGCTATATTCTGCAAAGTTTGAATCAAAACCATTTCAAAATCCTTTTGAGTTTTATGGTTAAGTGTTGTATGTTTCTTCATGGTAATGGAGAGTCAATGAATGAGTGGTTATCATTTAGTACTTTATTACCATTTTTTGTTGTCTAAAATCTAGAAAGAGTTGTAAGGTGTTGTATATTGAGTTATATTAGGTGTACCCTCCTTGGTCTTGCAGAACCAAAAGTGCAGAGGGCAGTCTTGTCTTTATAGTTGGTCCAGTTACCTTAGATTTTCCCATATTTGTAACTAACAATTATTCAAAATCTATCTAAAGGAATATTGATAGCTTATAAAGCATAAAATATTTTAAACACCAATAGGTTCCATCATAGTTTCTAATCTACATATATCTATCCTATCTTTTTTAGAGTTAGTCCACACAAAGGAACCATGTCATCCATACTTTCTAGCGCACGATGCATACCTCCTCTTGAAAAATCTAACTAGGGTGTGATCTCCGACATAAATATAATATAATCCCTCATATCATGTATTTAGGATGTATTTAGTTAGGTTCATCATGCATGTTGCATTTTTCTTTTGGAATGGCTTATATTTATCTCCCCCTGCTAGCTAGCTCAATCATCCTGTCAGTTATGATTAGTGTACGCGGGATCAAAATATTTTGCACCTCTCTCGATTTTGAAGGGTTATTAGCATCAATTTTTAGTGGGAGTTAAATAATCGAAGATACTACTAATAATGAAACTATGAATCAATAAAATAACAAGCAATAAAGGAGGTACACAAATGAATGCAAACCAACAATGCTCAAATCTTCTATTGTCTCTCTCTACTCCTTCTGAAATGATGTTTGTGTTGGCAAGTTGACCTCCTAAGGAAGCATGGCTTATTTTGTGTTGTCAATCATGGCAAAAAAGTCATACTAAGTTTCTGTCAAAGATAACTTAAGAGATAAAAAGACTCAGTACAGAATACAGAGCAGTTAGACAGATACAGTGATCAGCACATCAGCGCACATGTTAGAGACCACACCAAATCAAGTGTGCTTAGATATATACTCTATGGAGTGTGTATATTCTATATCCAAATGTGCAAGCTACGAAACATTAGTACAGAAAAATTACAAACAGATTAGTACACTGCAGTCTAGGAAACAATCCAGAATACAGAGCACAGAAGCCGACTACTGTTTTGATCAGCATGTATTATTTTGTGATACTAACGCTATGCACATTTATTTATAAGTTTTTTATAATGTAATTAATTTTTTTTTAAACATGCTAGAGCCGACTTGTTCAGAAGCGTTGTATATTTTGTTAAGAGGCTGACTAAGTGTTATGTTTTGGGTTGAGCCTATTCGTTTGTAAAGATATAAGTATGTAATGTATTATTATGTTACAATGTGTAAGAGAAGTCAATGATGATGTAAGAATAAGTTACAAAGGGTCAATATAATGAAGTCAGAAGATGATATAGCTCTTTAAAGGAGTAAGAGCATCCACGCATACATGAAACTGGTCAGACAACAGTGTCACTACAACAGTTCATTTTTGATATAGTGCACATCAACATTCAGAGGGTTGTAGCCTTCATAACATTTGGGCAGTGAGCCATCCACCCCTAACAGGGTTATTATAAAAGACTCCTAATAGGGTCGGACCTTTAACCAGGTCATTATACTCAATTTGTAAAGACTGCTTCTAACAGGGCAAAGGAACTTTAATAGGTTCATTATACCTAGTACAATATTTTGTGGGTACTAATCCCCACCAGAGTTTTCCTCTGATCAAGGTTCTCCGTAATCATATCTTGTGTTATGTGTTCTTGTGTTATGATTATTTAAAATGCACATTTGATGTATGTTTAATTGGCTGAAATATAAATAATTCATAAACACTGATTCACCCCCCCCCCTCTCAGTGTTTCTAACAATTGGTATCAGAGCTCTGGTCCTCTGAAAGAAATTTTAACCACTTGAGGAGATCATGGACCTAGCTGAAGAAAAATATTTGAAAAAGAATCTTGAAGCAGCTCTTGAAGATCTTGACAGATTAGAGAAAAAAATGAAGAATTAAGATTGAAAAATGATGGCTCTCAAATACTTATCAAAAGGCTAAGGAAAGATCTGAAAGATTGTTCTACAAGTGATCTAGGACAAATGGTCAAAAATCTTAATGAAGAGAATAA
>MU224432.1:1131467-1143141 GCA_018584345.1 Thuja plicata | reverse complement strand
TGTACTAACAAAATTCAAGTCACACTTCACCAGCTTAGTAGAGACAGCTACTAAGATTGTAGAAGATGAGTATAAGAAGGAAAGATTGAATGAAGTAGTGAAGAACTTTACCTTGGATCTGAACTCTTTGAAAATTGGACAATCTATACTGAAAGAGTTGGTAGAAAAAGGGAAGAAAGTTATAGAAAACTGCATGGATAGAGTGAAGCTCACCTCTGAGCACACTAAAAAGATAACAGAAGCTGAACAAATGGTGGACAACATAAGAAAATCTATTGAGAATTCCACGCAGGACATGAACATATGCAATAACGTCTACCAAGGACAACTGGACAAAATTGAGAAAGCCAAGATTGAAATAAGCAAGATAAGAGTTAGACAGAATCAGTTGAGAAATGCACTTGCACCTTCATTAGTAGTTCTTATTAAGAACATCAAATAGATAGATGATACAATGCAGACTTATGATCAAGGTCCTTGCTTGGATCTAGTGAAAATGGAGAAGTTAACATATGCTTTATGCGCGCACCTCCAAACAGTTGATGCAATGAAAGCATTCTGGCAGAAAGAGATTCAGTCTCTTAAAGTTGTGTACCCTGATGTATATATGGAGTAAGTATGAAGACTTACAGTTTTTTGCACACTTTTTTCATTAATGTCAAAGGGGGAGTAGTATAGAATGTGTATATGAGGAATAGTATATATGTATATATCATTAAGTTATGATATACAGTCATTTTTGAATGAATTCATTTTGAGTAACTTAGCCACATTCCTTTGTTGCCATAAATGACAAAGGGGGAGATTGTTGGCAAGTTGACTTCCTGAGGAAGCATGGCTTATTTTGTGTTGTCAATCATGGCAAAAAAATTCATACTAAGTTTCTGTCAAAGATAACTTAAGAGATAAAAAGACTCAGTACAAAATACAGAGCAGTCAGACAGATACAATGATCAGCACATCAGTGCGCATGTTAGAGACCATACCAGATTAGGCGTGCTTAGATATATACTCTATGGAGTGTGCATATGCTATATCCAAATGTGAAAGATACAAAACATCCGTACGGAAAAATTACAGATAGATTAGTACACTGTAGTCCAGGAAACAATCCAGAATACAGAGCACAGAAGCCGACTACTGTTTTGATCAACGTGTATTATTTTGTGATACTAAGGCTATGCGCGTTTAGTTATAAGTTTGTTATAATGTAATTAATGTTTTTGTAAACATGCTTGAGCCAACTTGTTCAAAAGTGTTGTATATTTTTTTAAGAGGCCGACTAAGTGTTATGTTTTGGGTCGCGCCTATTCGTTTGTAAAGATATAAGTATGTAATGTATTATTATGTTACAGCGTGTAAGAGAAGTCGATGATGATGTAAGAAGAAGTTACAGAGGTTCAATATAATGAAGTCAGAAGATGATATAGCTCTTTAAAGGAGTAAGAGCATCCACGCATACATGGAACTGATCAGACAACAGTGTCACTATAGCAGTTCATTTTTGATATAGTGCACATCAACATTCAGAGGGTTGTAGCCTTCATAATATTTGGGCAGTGAGCCATCCACCCCTAACAAGGTTATTATAAAAGACTCCTAACAAGGTCAGACCTTTAACCAGGTCATTGTACTCAATTTGTAAATACTGCTTCTAATAGGGCAAAGGAAATTTAACAAGTTCATTATACCTAGTACAATATTTTGTGGGTACTAATCCCCAACGAAGTTTTCCTCTGATCAAGGTTCTCCGTAATCATATCTTGTGTTATGTGTTCTTGTGTTATGATTCTTTAAAATGCACATTTGATATATGTTTAATTGGTTGAAATATAAATAATTGATAAACAATGATTCACCCCCCCTCTCAGTGTTTCTAATAGTATGTGTGGTGGTCAGTATTGGTGTGGGCAGCGTCTATGACTTGGGAGTGTTGATAATATGATATTGAATGATTTGATCACAAGATGGCTTGATTCTTGAACCAATCTGATAGAGAAATGGCACACATGAGCTTGAAATCATAGATGTATGATCGTAAGAAGGCTTGATGATTGAACCAATCTGACAGAGTAATGTCACACATAAGCTTGAAATCCTGGATGGATGATCGCAAGAAGTATTGTTTCTTGAACCAATCTGACAGAGTAATGGTGCACGTAGGATTGAAATCCTAGATCCTTTAAATGGTTATGAATGGTTTATTATATAGAAAATTAGAATGATATGAATGGTTGAGATCAATCCCAGAGATAGGAGGATGAATGGTTGAGATTAAAGGGAACTGGAGAAGCCATCAGTAAACTCCACCTCTTTAACTAGGAGAGAGGAGATAAAGTTTGGTTAACTGAAGAGCTAATTATGAGTTACCTTTAGAAGTGAAGAGGTAATTTGGAATTACCTTTTTGAACTGAAGAGGTGGGTGGAGAAACCCATGTAATCAGAAACCTGATTAAGAGTTATCTTTTTTAACACCAAGAAAGGATTTAATTGAATATTTAATTCATTTTAAAATTAAAGTATTCCACATGTGAGATAATTGAATTCTTTTTGGAGTAGAATTGAATTGTTGAATGAAATTATAATTGAAATTAATTTAATTAGAAGAATTAATTAATAAGTTTAAATATTTGAATTTAAACTTTAGGAAATTGAATTTAATTAATTAATGAAGATTAATCAATTAAGGTTAATTAATTAAATAAAATTAATTATTTAATTAATTTTGGGGATTTGATTAGATGATTTGGGAAATGAATTTAGAAGGAAATAGATGATTAATTAATGATTAAAAAACCATTAATTAGTCAATGAAAATTAGTATTTTTTAATGTAAAGTCGCAAGTCTATCCATTTTAGGGTGTCTACATTTTCCCCTCTTTGATGCATTGTGTCTTGTTGTAGTGTGTCAAAGATTCTCTATTTTGATCCTGCCCCAGCTTGCCTCGGTGATAGCAGGTGTATTTATGCCCCCTCAAAAAATTTGAGCAAAAAGTCGCGACATGAGCGTTAATTTGTTGAAACTACAAATTGGTAATCTGAGCATCTGACTGATTTTGAATATTGTTGAATATGCTCCTTATACAAACTGTTAAAGTTTCCAGGGCTCGGGATGATAATTTTGAGGTCCTTGAGGAATTAGGGTTTTTTCTGAACCCTTATAAATAGCTTGGAGAGCCATTTATTTGTCACTTTCCACTCTTGGAGCTATGGATCATCAAGTGAGTCTGTCTATAGTTTCTTTGCTTTTTGTGCTATTCATTGAGCTATGGCGGGTATTCCTGGAGTCGTGCACATGTCTAATCAGGTCCAAAATTTTCATCATCCAGCTAGCATAGGACATCTGGTGAGTTCCTCTGTCCTTTTTTCATTATCGCTCACATTTATTACTTTTGAAAAATGTTTTTTTTTTAAATTGTGCTTACCTTTCTGCAATAGGCCACAATTGTAGTTTGGGTGCTGCAATTACCAATATCATTTTTCAATTGATAAGTGTACCAAAAATGTTGGGTTTATTACTGCATTTATCAAAAAAATGTCACAATTTCTCAATGAATGCCACAATCATTATAAATGTGTCACATTTGTCTTAGGAATTCTGTAATCGCTCTGTTTGTACTTTTATCTTGCATTGTTCTTTATCTGATGCTCTTATTTCTGACCTGATACTTATGATTGGTTTTTTTGATGTTTTGTAGTTCATCAGGACTATTCTACATTTCTAAGAGTCTAGACCTACCAGGTTATTATTCCATTTCCAGTTGTCTGAGGCAGAGAGAGATTTTTTGAGATAGATGGGATTATACTAGATTTTTTACATGTCGGAGATCACAACCAATAGGGGTCTGATCTCTTCTCTCTTAGAGAGATGAAATTCAAATACATGCACTTTTCAATTATTGTCTGGAGAGTGTATAGTCACTTTGGAGGATGTCTATTGCATCCTTCAAATTCCCATTCAGGGCACCCTTGTAGAGTATGATTGAGGCCCTAGTATTACTGCTTTGTCTGAGCTTTCCGGTCTGCTCGAGGATCGGCTTGGTATTTCTGACCCTTATGATATCCCATGGGCTAGGTTTGCCATGGGATTAGACTGGTTGTCTACTCTGTTAGGTAGTATGATATGTGGGATCTTGTGTTCCGATCATTTCCAGCATGGATTTTCAGTTGGTTTTAGTGTTGTACTATAGGGTATGGTTAGAGACCATACTGTATATGCTTGGGGTCCTTGTATGTTGGCCCATATGTACTTTCACATGTTTTATGTGGCTTACCTTGGTGGTAAGTCTCTTAGATGTGGAGCAACTCTCCTGCAGATATGGGAATGGGAGCATATTACGATGTGTAGGCCCGTAGACTCCCATGATCTTCCTCCTGGGAGACCATATGCATTCATGTATGATGGTACTATTGTTTAATCCCATATGTGACATATGATGTACTAGCGACAATATCTAGATATGATGCCATACTTCATTTGGAGGCCTTACAGGGATTGTCCTATTTGGGATGGGGATGATGCACACCTTTCTTTTTTTATAGAGGAGATTTCTAATTGGGTACGTTATCCACCATGTTCATATGATAGATTTCTACAACACCAATAGGGTGTTGCGGTAGTTTGGCGAGAGGTAGGATGTCTCTGATTCTTATTCTTACTTTTCTCATCATTCGAGGGATATCACTCTTTGCAGTATCGTTATATCTTTGGATGCTTCTAGGACAGAGTTCATGGGCTTGCTTCCTTTTTCTTGGACATGGTGATCAACCACTATGGATGCAGGTATCTATTGTGATTTCCCCTGCTTGATGATATCTCTCTTTTTATAATCTCTTATATGTAGCTATCTTCTCATTAGTATTTTATGCTTAGCATCCATATGGTGCTGATGTGTGAACTTGTTTTCTTTGCAGGCACTTGTCCACAGTATGATGCATGGTGGCAGCAGTCTCGTCATGTTTCTTGGATTGATGTGTCTCGCTCTATTTTTGGTACCATCATGAGGAGGCCTTGACCAATATAGATAAGAGGGAGAGACGTAGGTCAGGATAGTGGTAGGGATGGAGGGAGGGATTGAGGACAAGATGATGGGAGGGTTGGAGGTAGGGATGGTGGCCAAGATAGAGAATGGGGGAGAGATGGGGGTCGAGATGGTGGTCAGGGGAGACATGGTGGAGATGATAGAGATCATAATGGACCTGGTGGTGCTGGTGGTAGGGTGAGGACTAGGGGTGGTCATGGTATCAGTAGGCAGGTTGGGATGGGTGATGTTTTAGAGGAGGAGGCACCTCAGTTGGTCTGGAGAGTGCGTCCTCGCACTGCTTCTTTTTTTGGAGAGAGGGCAAAGGAGAGAGTAGTAGCAAAGGATGTAGAGATTGATGATGTATATGTTGAGGAGTTGGGTACAAGCTCATCCACTGGGAGTAGAAGTATTGGCAGTAGTACTAGCGGCAGTGAGAGTAGGGATGATTCATGGGTTGTGTGCGGTAGAGGGGATGAGGGTTTGGGAGATAGGGGTGAGGAGGGGTATATGGATGTAGCTATGGGTGGGATAGACATTGATCCATCATAGATTGAAAGACCCACACAAAAGGTTTATGATCTGTGGCTAGGTTGGCTTCTTCTGATGCATGGGCTACCTCTTTGGAGAGTAGGGTCATAGTGGTGAAGGCCAGGGATACTGCAAGAGAGGATAGAGAGTGACAGGCTCATTTTTTTATTAGAGCCTTCATTGATCGTGTACATGATGTTCTGGATTAGTTTTGGAGATCTGGGCGTGAGGCTCAAAGAGAGATAGACTACTAACAACGCCATTATGAGGGTGTTGGTCCTCTATCTCAGTGTGTACCCAGTTATATGGCTTCTGAGAGATCTAACAAGGCTCAGCCATCTCAGAGAAGTGGTATTGGAGCTCCTAGTCCTTAGCAGAGGACTACACTTGATATTACACCCCCTCGTCCACCTGGCGGTGAGGGTCAATTAGCTCTTGTTGATATCCGTACTTGTTCATTATGTATCATGTTGTACCATTTTTGTAGTTGTGTTCCACTGATTTATCTGATACTATATCATTTTTTGTATCTTGACATACTGATATTTATGAAATTTGTGTCGATCACCCTCTTTTTATTCAGACTTGCGACCGTTCATTGTACTCAGATGTTGGTATTTATATGAGATGCAATTATTGAGTCTATGTGATGTGCATTGTTTTACTTTCTATATGTATGGTTCTACATGATGATGCTTATATGGTGAAATGTTTATGCAATGTGATTCTATTATGTAGACTCTTAGATGAATGAGTTACTTTCCTATGATACTAACAGTTGTAAGCAGGATGGTGTTTTATGAAATGTATGCTTATATGAGATGTTTATGGATGCATTTGGTTATGATTACTATGTATGAAAATGTTTTATTTTCTTTTGTTTTCTGATTCACATAAATGGATTAATGTAATCTACTATGCAAAAAATATCTGCGTAATGCATTTTTTAGTTAGAATAAAGTCAATGTAAAATTTTCTCAAGGACTAATTGATAGATATGAATTGATAGAAAGGATGGGTGACCCAAGTCGTTGTTGTGTTTCCAATTTTATTCATCATTGCACCTTATTATGAAAATCAAAGAGGATCTAATGCACCCAGATATTTCTCATCTAGATACCGCCATGATCTCTTGATAACCGGAAGGACTAAAGAGATTGAATAGAAAGAGAACTAAGTGCACCCTGTAGATACCTAAATTTGATTAACACATCTAATCATATTTAGCGCCTTCTAGGACATATTAGCTAAATAATTAAGCATTACCTAATTGACCTATGTCATCCCCTAGCCCTAATTAATTCAATTAATTGGCTATAGTCCTGATTAATTATTAAAAGTAACCAATAGCTTAATAATTAATTAAAACCTTGTTCCCCTATTATTGAATGAATATGTTATTTATGTAATTCAATTCATTAATATTCCCTTTAACCCCTAACCTAACCTATCCCAACCACCTAACCTTGAGTTCTAACTATACCCAACCTTTTCACACATGTTAACCTAACCTATCCCAACCACCTAACCCTGGTTTCAAACTAATCCCAACCTCTTCACCCATCCTAATCCTAATCCTAAACTCTCCCTAATTATGTCACATTCCTAATCTTTGGATTATGAATTCAATCCCTTCCCCAAAGTCAACAATCTCTAGCCAAGCCTATCCATATGCATTTAAGACTCTTACACCTTCATAAATGCCTCTTACATCCTCATTAAGGCTCTTATACCCTCTTTATTAGCCTTATCTTCTAGAGGCTTCTTGGTCCATTTCCCTAAATGGTCACATTCCTCCCTACTTTCAACCCAATCCCCTTGTGACAAGTGTCACAATTTGATGCACTTGAAGAAGCACAATCCATGTGCTCTCCTCTAGTGGCATCCTGACCTCTCTTCAGCTTTGCATTTGAACCACCCATTTTCAACCCCATTTCCTATAAATAGAAGGCTCATTCCTTCACATTTCATCCATCTTTTGAAGAAACATCATAATGTCAATTTTAGCTTAGATATTCCAATTTTGAAGAGTAAACTTATAATGCCAGTTTAGAGAACTTCCTTGTTTCCTTATTGTTTAAGTTTTTCTTTTTTGGTTCAATCATGTATGTAGTTTAGATTATTATTTGTTGAGTGTTTTGATTCGTTATTATGCTCCCTTACTTCTAATTTTTATATCTTACATTCTGGCACGCCCGGTGGGACCCACTTCACAGGTTCCTTTTCATTGTTTTGCTTGTAAACTAACCCTCTAAACTAATGTGTTTTTGTTGTTTGAGTACATTTTGCAAGCTCTTATTTTCTTATGCAAGTTGAAAAAGGAAAGAAGACTATATTCCTTCTATCTTTTTTCTACATTCTCTCCATTACGCTTCCACGAATATCTTTGATACACAAACAAGAAGACTATATTCCTTCTATCTTCTTTCTACTTTCTCTCTATTACCCATTTGTTGAAATATGGTCTATATCACTAGGATCATTATTTGTAAAAATATGGGGGAAAGGCACTGTAAACCTACAATAATGCACTCTTACTAACTATTTTTATTTTTTTTACAGGTCTACAAGTTAGCCATCTAGTCTAGTAAAAAAGCACATAGTCTTTTAATTAAAAAATTCCCACTTCACTTTTTGGTGTTTAAAAAGAATAGTGTATGTACTCACATCATTTCACACTTAGCCTTGGGTTTCAAAGTCAACAAAAGTCAAAAGTCAAAAATTCAACAAAAGTCAACATTTTTTTTTGGGCTTAAAATGAACATGCACAAAATCTTGAATGCTTTAAGGAAAAAAAAAATCAAACATCTGATTTTGGGTTTAAAACTGAACAATCAAATCACACATCTTGTTTTTGGATCTTAAAATTGAACTATCAAACACTTCACTTTTTGGATTTTAAAATTGGACAAAGCAATCACACATTTCCTCTTGGGTTTAAAAATAGAACAACTCAAATGAACTCAATCTCGAATGCATAAAGATAAATTGAACAAGGAAAACAAAATCTCACTTTGGTGCTCATAAAAGAACAAACTTGCGAGTTTTATTTCTACAAAAATCAAACATTGGTTAACTTATCAAGGGAATTAACCATGGTTTTGGCGTCTTTGGTGTACTTGCACAAAACTTGTAGAGCGCAACCTCACTTCACACATTATCCTCTCCCATTGGCTTTCATGGTCATTGGTGCAAGAGAAAGGTGATTGTGACCGTTCAAACTTTTTCACAGATCTACTCTTGAAAAATCTTCAGATCTACTTAGAGGTGTTAGAATACTTCAGAGATAACTAAGAGGGGGGCGGGGGTGAATCATTTATCTATAAATTTAAATATTTTGTACTTATTAATCCAGATTGATATGACTTAAATGCATATTCAGCTAACACATTACACAACACATAAATTTGGTTACAGGGAAACCAAATGGTAAAAACCCCGGTGGGAATTAGTACCCACAAAGAACTATACTGTTTATAGTAATCCCTGTTAAAAGATTCTTCAACCCTGTTAGGAGTTGTACAATATAATGTAGTAGTATAGTTGACCTGGTTAAAGGTCAGACCCTGTTAGGAGTCTTTTACATGTAACCCTATTAGGGGTGGAGGACTCACTGTCCAAGTGGTGAAGGCTACAACCTTCTGGTTAGTTGATACACACTGTATCAACAAGATGAACTGCTATTTGTGACAATGCTTGTCTGATCAGTTCCTTTTATGCGTCGATGCTTTAACCTCTTGTAAAGAAATATAACAATCTAATCTATATTCTGAATGCTTCAACATAAACATCTATATTATCAACATATGATAAATATAGCTTTGCTACATCAACACTCTGCTCTGATTTTCAATCTCTGGCTTTTGCAACTCTTCTTATTACAAATGACCTTCTATAAGTACATACACCAAATATGAGATCATGGGACCTATAGGACAACTCTTCTTAACATCCTTGTCATCTCTACTAAGCGCACAAGTATAATTGCAATCGTGCAAGTACTAACTAAATAGATGCATCGCTTCACTAAGTTGGCTTCACCAAATTGACTATAACATTGCAATCTTCTTGAAACACATTTGGTGCGTTTAGATTAATATCCACAACTCATAACTCATCATGAATATACACATGCATATCCCAAAGATAGGTGCAACTTGATTAACACGTTACATACATCGGCCTTAAACCGTTATTCCTCCAAAACTGTAACCGTCAATAAAAAAATTACATATCTTTACTAAAATTTCATATTTGAGTCTGCGTGTATGAATATAGTATAGTAAACATGTCAACAACATGTATATATCCACGCTGGTCTTTATGTCATCATATGGATAAGTACATACAGAAGTACTGCTGTGTATTATATGTTGTCATCAATGACAAACATACAATCATTCAACTGTTTAGAATCAAATCTCCAACAAGAGGGGCATGTTCAGAAGAAGTACAATTCCTTCTAGAGAATGACCCAAAACTGGTAAATCCTTGTGTCGGTATATAAATAAGGTGCTAACCAAAAGAGCGTCTATATCCTTTCAAGCTCAATCGGGTCGTGTTCAATAGTAGTCTAGACTGGGTGAACTCCCCAGCATATCAGCATGAATGAACTAGGCTCTTAAGTGAGTCACGCCATTACAAACAAATTGTGGGGACACCACGAAAATACTAGAAACTCATAAATCTAGCAACCTACCTGATCCATCCCTGAAAGCTGGATAATCGACTGGACAAGGAGGATAGTAACTTTCCTAAGACATTCACACATTCGTGCCACCCTGAGCATTTGGAGTCAGCTAATACGACATCATAAATAGAGCCTTGTGCTTGGTGATAGTCGTATTCTAATTAGCTCTTATGTGTGTGCCTACATATACGGACAAAGGTTTTCAAGCTCACTGCATCCTTAAGGTAGAAAGTGCTTGTATGTGTCTTCAATGTTACAAACCTTGTGCAAAACAATTCTCGAACATACACAAGTCTAGAAGTTTTGAAAGTCCTTTTGCCAAAGAGATCAACATTTTATTCTTCTTGCAAGGTTGATTTTCCTATTGCCAGATTGTTTGCTCCAAATCCTCAAGATCATCATTTATTTTTGAAAAACATTCCAAGGCACACTTGTCATAGTCACTACCTCATCCTAAGCAGTATCAAATTGAGCTCATGTTCTATTCCATCAAACACAAGAAAGTGATGCCAAGCCTCCATATCACCAAGTTGTACACCCAAGCCTCCAAATATTTTCATCCTAGGTTCATAATTATGTCCTTACTCTCCTCCAACATTAGTTTCTTCTAGTGTCATCGGGTCCTTCTAGCAGAGCTATCTCTTCCGATCCTCCATCCTTTCCATCTTCTTCCGAGTCAGTCCTTCTTCCAATCCTAAGCTAAAGTTGAATCCTAATCTGAACTTAAATCTTCTATCTATCTTCATCCTTTCTTCCTATCCAACTCATCTGCATCATCATTTCACAACTCTTTTATGAGAAGTTTGGTCGTACCACCCCTTTTCTGACTTTATCCCATTCCAATGATGATGATATTGTTGATCATGATGCATATATTGAAAATCTTCACAAGCTCATGTTGGAAATACAATAATGGGAAAGCAAGATATTGAGAAGGGGGTTGAATCAAATCTTCAAATTTATACACAAACTGATCCACATTCATACATATATGAATCTAATGTAATCTCAGATAGCATCTACACAATGAAATAAATAACACATAACACAATAACTTGGTAACCCAAAAACCCAAATAGGTAAAACTGGGGTGGGGATGACACCCACAAAATTCTCCACTACTGCAGTAATAAAGTGTGCCTGTTAAGGCTACAAATGTTGATTACAAAATGTAATCTACCCTGTTAAAGGTCTGCCTGGTTAAGAGCTAAAAATCATTACAATCTACCCTATGAAAGGATTTCAACTTACAATAAAGTAAGCACTCTATTAGGAGATTAAGAAAGGTCTGCTAGAACCACTCTATTAAGATATTTTCACCTGATACAATGATTAGAATGTCTCAAGTATTGATCCTTCATTATGCACTCTGATGCTGATGATGGATCTCCTCTTTCTAGTACCTTCTATGATCTCATAATCTAATATAACT
>MU224432.1:1037278-1106601 GCA_018584345.1 Thuja plicata | reverse complement strand
TTCTTAATTGGTTATATGCAAGATTATAGATGATAATTTGTGATAGTTAAACTTGTGATAAAGATGATTCAGTGAATGGGTTATATTGGTTATAAATAGATGGTTAAGTACTTTACACTCTTTCTATCTGGATCCTAGAAATGAAAATGGAAAGTAAGGACTTTTAATAGAACTTTTATGTGATGATAGTGCATAGATAAGGTTAAGGAGAAAAAGGGAAGGATAAATGTATTTAGTGTATTAGATAAATGAGGTGATTTTGATTCATTTCTAAAAGTGAATATTTATGCAAATTAGGTAAAGAAAATGAATGCAATTATCTCATTAATGTAATTGGTTTTGATGAGGAATGAAAGCAATGTCTCAATGTTAATTGAAGTTGAAACGGAAATAGAATTGCATTAGATTAAGTAATAAAATGTATTGCTTGATAATGGTAAATGAATTCATTAAGGGAACCTTAAGGAATGTACTTGTAAATGGTAATGGTGATAAGTTAGAATATTATAAAATAAATAAAAAATTGTTAGTTGTAATTTTAGGTCATAGACCTGATTCCTTATGGGTTCCCTAGCGGGGACATTACATTCCACCCCTCACACCTAGCATTCCTCTTCCATCCCTCACAACCAACATTCCTCTTCCATCTCCCACACCCATCATTCCTCTTCCATCTCCCACACCAATTATTTGCCTTCCATATCTCATACTTTGTAATCCTCTTCCATCTCCCATAACTATTATTTCCCTTCCCAATCTCATACTTTTTGATCCTCTTCCATCTCCTAGAACCATTGAAGTCCCCTCATCCATTGAATTCATCCAATCTTCATCCCCATCTTCCCCTCCTGACACTATCCGCACCCCATCCCATCAACCTCACACATCCACCCCTCTTCCCTCTCTAACAGAATCACCCATCCATCCATACACCCCATTTGCAGAATCTCCCAATCTTCCATCTCCTCCATCTGAAAAATTCCTTCATACATCCCCCATCACACCATCCACATCAATCCAATCATGTCATGACCTTGTCCAAAATCATGTTGAAGTATCCATTGACTTGAATGAAGATTGTATCATTCCATCCACTCCATATTTAGATCCTAACATCACACTCCTTCCATTACATGTGCCATCCATTCCACTTCCTGATCCATTACCCTCCATTCCTCCATCTCAAGATCCTCCCATTCCATCTCCTCCAACTCAAAATCCATTTCCCCATCTGAGTAAAGATCCAATCATCTCATCCCATCCCCTTCATCCTCCTTTATCACCTCCAATCCAAAATTTCCCACCACCATCACTCTATCCCCTTGGTCCACTTAGATTCATCCATGGTGGTTTGCTTAAAACAAAATAAATCAGTTACATCTCCACCATTTTCCATCCACCTGATAATGGAATCTCATCTTGTTCCCTACAAGAGAAGTACCCTATCATGGCTCAAATGCAAAAAAAATGGAAATATCAAGGAAAAGGCTTAGGTCTAAATGAGAAAGGTATACTGGAGCCCATCTCTGTTAAAAGAAATCCATGATTTTGTGGTTTTGGTTACGCACCTAGAGGTCCTTCATCCAAAAATTTTGGTACAACTAAAGCAAATTTCAAGAGTGCTTTCAAACCCTCCATTGCATCTTCCTATCATCCCTCTAAAGCATATAATGCCACCCCCTCCTCCATCCTTGCAACCCAAGACAACCTAACATATTCCTCCTTCATCCTCTCAATCCATTTTGGGCCCCTATATCCTAAAATCTTATCCCACATCTTATCTCACTCCTCCCTTCATCAACCAACCCTATATTACAAATCCCACCACTTACATTCTCAATCAGGATCAACAAGGGAACATACCCACCCGCATCATCCCCCATCCTTCCACTATCATTTCATCCCTATTTCCTCCATCTCCTACAACTTCTCATGCTCCTACCAATGTTACTCGCAATAATTTAGATGCCAAAGCACAAATGCATAAAGAAAAATATCCACAAAACACTAAAGATTGTCATGTCCACTCTAAACGACATGCTTCAGCAAAAGAAAATCCACTCAAAAAATACACTACATCCCATAGGCCATAAAGGCCCACCAAAGAAAAAGAAAAAACTATGTGGATCCCAAAGGAAAAATATGACATGCATCTACAATAAAAATCCATTATGGCATCCAAGGTTACTAAACCTCTAGCTGAGCATTCCTCTCCTCCATCTTCAACATCTATTTTGTGTCCTTATGTCCCACAATTTCCTACCATGATTCCTACATCACATCCACAGCTACCATCCGCTTCACATTCACTCTTCCCACATCCCTCACAACATGTGCCAATGTTGATCCTGACAACATCCCCCTATCCCACTCACTTTCCATCATTTTATCTGTATACTTCCAACTGTCATATCCCCTATCCCACCTAACTCGCCCTGCATAACTATCTCATACCTACATTTTCCTAAGTCACTCTCCCACATAAAGTTGTACAAAGATATCATGATCAACACCAAAATTAGAAAAGCAAAAAAAGCAAAAAAAAATCAAAAGAAGCAAAAAAAAAAAAGAAAAAAAAAAATAAAAATAAAGAGAAATCAATTCATCCACTGGTCAAAACTTGGTAATCAAGTGCCTTGGACAAGTACCATGATGAAAACCTAGTAAACAAGCATCATGTGTAGTTCCTCCATCCAATTTCTCTTCACACTTGGGGGCGGCAGTTCCTTCTGGCCACCATCCATCTACCATCCATATCTTGTCTTGTCCTTTTCACTTCCTCCATCCTTCTCTGGATCTTGATGGGAAATATATAGGCCACCATATCTACATGATTTTGGACATCTATTGACATCCATCTCCCATCTCCAGTCTTTATCCACCTATCCTTTTATCCACCCATCCTTCCTTCCATCTATCCTTCTGCACTATCTTCCTCCCTTATCCACCCTTTGTCCTATCTTCCATTCACCTCCATCATCCTCTTGTTATCCTCTCTTCCACCCTATCGTATCCCTTCCTATTTCTTCCTTACATGCATGACCTATCCTAACTAGGGGCATTATTTTCCTTGGTGATGTAGTCCTTAGAGACCTTATCCTATCCACCTGTCATTTCCAAATCCTCCTCCACTATACACTATCCTTCAGCTATCCATCCATTCCTCTACTAAAATCCTTCCATCCAGCACTTCCCTATCCATATTCCCCAATGTCTCCTCCATCTTCCAATTCCTCCTTTGATATATCCCATCACTTGTTTCTTCCCTTGTCATTGGTATCTAGCTCTAGGATATCCTCATACACCCAATGCCACCCATTACAATCCTAATTCTCCTTGTGACCTACCATTGCATGCAAATCCTATCCACATCCTCCAGCTATCCCAAGTCAGGCAGAAACCATCCCATCCAAGCACACCCTTAGCCTTGCTGCAAGCTTTGATAATAATTCACTTATAATCATTGGGATGCATCCTTCCCAATCCTTGTGTTTTCTTTGGGATTACATCATTCCCACATCTAGAGCACACCATCCGCTATTCCTCTATCTTGACCTTTTGGCTCAACTAGGGAAACATCATGCATATCTGCCTCATCTCATCCATTCTCTCTAAGCTTCCCATGCTTTCAGTCTATACATATCTTGTCTGTGTTAGTCAAGTCTTGAGTCAGGGCTCGCTTGTACATATCTCACATCCTCGGTCGGTCTCCTTGCAGAAAGTGATCTAGTTATGTTCTGAATCCTATGCTTCAGCAAGTCCCTTATGAAAAAATCTTGGTTCAAACAATTTTTTCTCAACACATCTTTGGCCAATCAGTTAAAACAACAATCATCATCACCATGGAAATGGTTCCTTGAGGATGTATCCTTCCTCTCGTTGACCTAAATCCAAACATCACTAGAAAAATGGGTCCTTGAGGATGTATCCTTCTTCACGTTGACCTAAATCAAATGAACATTCCACATTGTTTGATCTCTCTGGCAAAAGGCATCTTGTTATTGAATTTTTCATCTTGAAATTTGATTTTGGTTCTTGGTTATCATTCTTGATTCTTTTAGTTGTTCTCCTCCTCAAAGTTTCCATGATTATTTATATCATAGTACGCTACAAATGGATGCACCTGTGGAAGGGAACTTGATCTTTTCCATTTTTGCATGTGAGTCAGTCGGATATGACCCTTGCATGTATGTAATCCATTTGGGTTCGCATGCTGTACTTGGGAAATGTCATTTTCTTGTGGGCTTTTCCAGCATCATTTCTGCCATGGTCTCTCTGGGAGTCATGTGTGATGCTAGGGAAACCCCCACATGTTTTTTGTGTTAGTCCTATGCATGTGGTACAACATCACCTTGGTTCTTTATACCTTGGTGCATAGTATCATATTCTATATCAAAATAAGTGTTCAAATACATGCTGGTATTCCCTCCTAGAATACCCCTTGCTCAAGCTTCAAGATATTCTCCCCCCATCCAAATCCCCCCAGCAAAATCCAAATCCTTGGCAATCCTATCATCCTAATCCTACCATCCTAGCAGTAATCCTAATCCTACTATCCCTGTATCATGCAAAAGATTTGGGTGCTCATTTGTGGAGATAACTAGACTTAGTGTGAATCTCAAAACACCTAGGATCATCCCTCCTTCTTAGTTTAGCTATTGTTTGCCATTGTTAAAATCAAAAGTTCAAAATAGACTATCTTAATCATTATCTTAGTTCCAAATCACATCATCATCAATGGGTCCTTGTAGGATGTATCCTTCCTCTTGTCTGACCTAATCAATCATTATCAATGGCTTTCTTAAGTCCAATCATATCCTATCTTCATCACAAATCAAGAGAAATCAGACTTTGTTCCTATAAATTACCCTTTTCAATACAAGAAACTTGAACTCTCTTTGAGAGGTTATTCCTTTTTGTTTTTATATCACTCACTTTGGTTACATCCTGGATAGCATCCTGTCTTTTACACCCCATGGGGGTCTAAAGCTCCAATCCCATCCCCAGCAAAGCATTCCTTTTTCAGTCCCATCAGCAATCCTATCAAACCATCCGCCATCTTATCCTATCTTACCAATCCAATCCTACCATCATGGTCATGGTCCTAATCCTTCATCCCTGATGCAAACTTGAATCTCCCATCCCTCATTCTTCTACTTCCTTCTTCTTTTCTTTCCCTCATCTTGTCTCTCTTTGTCGTCTTTTTGAGATGCCTCCAGGGCTTCATTGTTCCTCCCTGCCACCCTTTCGAGGGGGCATCATCCCTAGCCAAATTCTATCCTACATCATCACTCTGGAGCAACTTCGTTGCCTATGTACACATCTTCACGTCGTCTATTGTTTTAAATGTCTTTGAAATAGTGTTATTCTAAACACTATGTCAAAGAGGGGCAAAATGTAGACACCTAAATTTGATTAACACATCTAATCATATTTAATTCCTTCTAGGACATATCAGCTAAGTAATTAAGCATTACCTAATTGATCTATGTCATCCCCTAGCCCTAATTAATTCAATTAATTGGCTATAGTCCTGATTAATTATTAAAAGCAATCAATAGCTTAATAATTAATTAAAACCTTATTCCCCTATTATTGAATGAATATGTTATTTATATAATTCAATTCATTAATATTCCCTTTAACCCCTAACCTAACCTATCCCAACCACCTAACCTTGAGTTCTAACTATACCCAACCTTTTCACACATGTTAACCTAACCTATCCCAACCACCTAACCCTAAGTTCAAACTAATCCCAACCTCTTCACCCATCCTAATCCTAATCCTAATCCTAAACTCTCCCTAATGATGTCACATTCCTAATCTTTGGATTAGGAATTCAATCCCTTCCCCAAAGTCAACAATCTCAAGCCAAGCCTATCCATATGCATTTAAGGCTCTTACACCTTCATAAATGCCTCTTACATCCTCATCAAGGCTCTTACACCCTCTTTATGAGCCTTATCTTCTAGAGGCTTCTTGGTCCATTTCCCTAAATGATCACATTCCTCCCTACTTTCAACCCAATCCCCTTGTGACAAGTGTCACAATTTGATGCACTTGAAGAAGCACAATCCATGTGCTCTCTTCTAGTGGCATCCTGACCTCTCTTCAGCTTTGCATCTAAACCACCCATTTTCAACCCCATTTCCTATAAATAGAAGGCTCATTCCTTCACATTTCATCCATCTTTTGAAGCAACATCATAATGTAAGTTTTAGCTTAGATATTCCAATCTTGAAAAGTAAACTTATAATGTCAGTTTAGAGAACATACCTTTGAATCTTGGAGCACATCTTGAGCACACATCCATAAGCATGAACACATCAAAAAGGGGAGCTTAGATTTGGTTTTGAGGAGGTTTTTCACTTCCTTGTTTCCTTATTGTTTAAGTTTTTCTTTTTCAGTTCAATCATGTATGTAGTTTAGATCATTAGTTATTGAGTGTTTTGATTCATTATTATGCTCCCTTACTTCTAATTTTCATAGCTTACACACCCATATATTGACCATCTAGATACAGCTATGTTCCCTAATTTGAAAAGAAAGAGATCCAAATGCACCCAGATATTGACCATCTCGATACCGCTATGATATCTATTTTGAAAAGAAAGAGAGCCAAATGCACTCAGATATTGACCATCTAGATACCGCTATTCTCTCTGAACAATCCAAAAAAAAAGGAAAAAACCAAGATAGAAATCTAATGCACCCAGATATTAGACCATCTAGATACCGCTATGATCTTTTGATTTTGAAAAGAAAGAAAAAACCAAGATAGAAATCCAATGCACCCAGATCTCAGACCATCTAGATACCGCTATGATCTCTTGATTTTGAAAATAAAGTTAAAAACCAAGATAGAAATCTAATGCACCCAGTTCTCAGACCATCTGGATACCACTATAATTATATTGATAACAAACAAGAAGATATCAGAAAAGGTTTGTCCACTTCTTTCCCAGGGTTAAGCTCAGATCATGGAATTGTGTGGCTGCCAAATAAGTGACAACGCCTACCGCATTTATCCTAAATCATCATTGCCCCAGATTCAAAATGAAACATTCCACAAACAACAATCAAAGAAAATATGGTCATGTTCTATCATATCTACTCTCCTCATGTGGTGGATGTTGGAGTAGCGTAAGAACATAACCAAGAAATATAGATTGACATTTGACTAACAAATGACCTAGTTAATAGTTTATTTGTTCCTTGATTCAGCTTGATTCTCTTGATTGGCTTGATTCTCCTGATTGGCTTGATTGTGTCTGGTTTCAGTAATAGATGACTCATATAAGACTGATCTGTCTAGTTTTGAGTGTATCCATCACTGTGTAAGAAAACTGATTTGATCAAGTGATTGATTAAATTTGATCATTTTGATAGTTGATCAAGTTGTGTCAGATGGGACCAATGTTGATTTGCAAAGCTCATGGTTTTGATATTGATTGATTAGCTTGATCGCCAGTTTTCTTGTTGATAGATTTGATAGCTGATAAAGCTATGTCATATGGGCCCAATGATGATTCACAAAGATCATGATTTTGGCATTGATTTATTGGCTTGATTGCCATTTTCTTTTTCATAACTGAGTTGGTTTTATTGCTTTGATATTTTGCAATTTTTTTATTGTTTTGATGATGATGATTTTTTCAAAACATTTTGATCTTTCAGGATTTTGATGAGTTTTTTTATTTTTTAGGGTTTTTTAGGACTTTTTAGATTTTTTCCCTAGTCTGTTGGACTAGTACAAACCATAGATAGGTGTTGATTCTTAGATGGGATTGTGCTTCTGAAAATAACTTGGATAGCCAGTCTTGCATGCAGGGTGCTCAAGCTTTGATCTTTGGATTTCATTGATGGCGAAGAGGTATTTTAACACTTGGCGCCTATTTTATAGGTTTTCACCAAGGTACCTACTCAATAGTGCATGTTTGCCAGGTTTTCACTGAGAGAGGGATTTTGTTTCTCATTACTTTTTTTATTTTTTTTATTTTTTTGTTGTCGCCAAGGCGCCTGTTTGCCAGGTTTTCACCAAGGTAACCTTTTGTATTTTTTAATTTTTTTTATATTTTCAGGATATGTAGATAGGTGCCTTGACCTTGAGTCCTCAAGCATAGAACCTCTTAAGGTGCATGATGTTGATGTATCCTAGGATTTGAGCTCCTTCTGGTGTTGCCAGTTGGTATGCCCCACTTTGGCAAGATGTGACAATGACATAAGGTCCTAGCCAGTTAGGCTCAAACTTTCTTGGTTTCGCTCTCTCTACTTGGTTCTTTTGATTCTCCATAAGGATGAGGTATTACCTCAAAGGTTTGTGGCCTTACCTTCCTATGATAGTTTCTTCTAAAGTGATTCAGATAGCCTTGTAAGTGGTTGAGTGCATTTTGTCTCCTTTCATCCAACGGTTCTAGTTCACCGAGCCTTGCTACTCTGTAGTCTTCATTTGAAATGATATTTTTCAATGAGATTCTAAGGGATGGGTTTTCCACTTCGAGGGGTAGGACCACCTCTGATCCATATACTAGTGAGAAAGGATTGGCTCATGTTGGGGTTCCCTCACTAGTTCTGTATGCCCATAGTGTGGGACTAAGATGTAAATGCTACTCTCACCCTGATTCATTGACTCTTTCCTTTAAAATCTTGAGGATAGTTTTGTTCTTTTTAGGATTTTTGATGACTTTTTAAGATTTTTTAGGATTTTTAGAATTTTTAGAGTTTTTCAGATTGCCCCCAGTCTAGCAAGACAGGGAAATTATGGATTGGTGGATGAACTAGTAGATGGATGAAGGTCAAAGGTCTCTTAGTATATCTTGAAGTTGTTTGGATGCCAAGGACTATCCATGGGATGAGATAACATGTTTCTTTGCAAGATAAGGGACTGGACATGACAAGATAAGATAAAGACATGGTGTATTGATTGGCATGTGGTTGACAAGAGTGGAAATGTCAAGAGGATGTTGAAAATAGGTTTTGCATTTTTTTTTATCTCTATTTTCTAATCAAGACCAAGTGAGGGATTTGATAGGATAAAGATAGGACGTGGATAGGGCAAGCAAGATCATGAATGGACAAGGGAAAGGGATATGGATTCAAGACTATGAAAAGATAGGAAATATGGACCATAGGGATGTGGACAACATGAAGCACATATGACATGTGATGCTTCTAGGGAGATCCCTAGCCTTGTCAAGATCAAAGTTGGAAAAAAGGAAATATGGATGTTGATAAGATAAGGGATATGAGGGATATAGGTTCAATGGAGGAAATGAAAGGAATATGATATGATAAGGAAATATGGATGGAACATGCCCCCATGTATGGATTGAAATAATTTCATAGATTACACATGATGCTTGTTTGCCTCGTTTTCATCATGGTACTTGCCCAATGTGCCTGTTTGCCTGGTTTTCACTAGTGGATGAATATTTTTCTCTTTCTTTCTTTTCACGTTGAGCTCACCAAAATGTACATGGGATCAAAACCTGTTGCACCTCTCTCAATTATAAGGGGTTAGTAGCACAAATTTGCAATGGGGGTTAAACAATCGAAGATACTACTAATAATGAAACTATGAATCAATAAAATAAAAAGCAATAAAGGAGGTACACAAATGAATGCAAACCAACAATGTTTGAATCTACTATTGTCTCTCTCTACTCCTTCTAAAATGTTGTTTATGTGGTGCTCAGTATTGGTGTGGGTAGCGTCTATGACTTGGGAGCGTCGAGAATATGATATTGAATGCTTTGATCGCAAGATGGCTTGATGCTTGAGCCAATTTGATAGAGTAATGGCACACGTGAGCTTGAAATTCTGGATGTCTGATCGCAAGAAGGCTTGATGCTTGAACCAATCTGACAAAGTAATGGTGCATGTAACTTTGAAATTTTGAATGCATGATTGCAAGAAGGCTTGATGCTTGAACCAATCTGACAGAGTAATGGCACACGTAAGCTTGAAATCATGGATCCTTCAACTGGTTATGAAGCATTTATTATATAGAAAATGAGAATGATGTGAATGGTTGAGATCAATCCCATAGACAGGAGGATGAACGGTTGAGATCAAAGGGAACTAGAGAAGCCATCAGTAAACTCCACCTCTTTAACTGGGAGAGAGGAGATAGAGTTTGGTTAACTGAAGAGCTAATTATGAGTTACCTTTAGAACTGAAGAGGTAATTTGGAGTTACCTTTTTGAACTAAAGAGGTGGGTGGAGAAACCCATGTAATCAGAAATCTGATTAAGAGTTATCTTTTTGAACACCAAGAAAGGATTTAATTGAATATTTAATTCATTTTTAAAATTAAAGTACTCAACATGTGAGATAATTGAATTCTTTTTGGATTAGAATTGAATTGTTGAATGAAAATAAATTAATTTAATTAAAATTAATTTAATTAGAAGAATTAATTAATAAGTTTAAATACTTGATTTTAAACTTTAGGAAATTAAATTTAATTAATTAATGAAGATTAATCAATTAAGGTTAATTAATTAAATAAAATTAATTATTTAATTAATTTTGTGAATTTTATTAGATGATTTGGGAAATGAATTTAGAAGGAAATAGATGATTAATTAATGATTAAAAAACCATTAATTAATAGATGAAAATTAGTTTTTTTAATGTAAAGTCGCAAGTCTGTCTATTTTAGGGTGTCTACAATTAATACACACAAAAATAATGTCTCTTTTTGACTCCTCATTTAGATGAATGGTTAGTTGCATTGGTCATTATCTCATATTTAGTGGCATTTGTCTATCATCATTTATGTCATTTATTTAATTATATTTAGTTGCATTATTTAGGTACTTTCACTAGGTTGCATTACTGTGTCGTTGATGAGTTTAAGTATTGATTTCAAATTTGATGTAATAGCTACATGGTAGTTCCATTTCATATTCAATGCATTAGGCCATATTACAATAATATTCATTACAATTTATTTTTAGATTCATTTCCCATTGCATTAATCCACCTAGTTACAAGGGTTCATTTTAGTAGGACCATTAAGTGTATTTTTATCCATGGCATTAATCATTATAATCAATTTATATTGCATTATATTATGTATTTATTTATCATCAACACCAATCTTTAAAAATCCATAAATACATAATATAATGCAATATAAATACATAAATACACATTATCAATTATAAATATCCATATAATCATCATGTGCCACATCTCATCATGCATCCATAAGTCATAATAAATCATGCACATAAATCCACATAGTCCTACATCACAAATACGTTAGATTCATCATATAGAATAATCTCACAAATCACACACATCTTGCATCACACACATCAGTAACAAAATCATTATTCATATCATGCCATACATAAATATAAGAATAAAAACCACATACATCACATAACATCATATAGGCCCATCAAAATCGTCGGTATCATGTATGAATCATCATAAAAGAATAAGAGTCCATAATCCATAACCCAAAACCAAATTCATAAAAATAAAATAGTGCATCGATAGTCCAATCAAGAATACAAAAAAAAATAAAAACATCTCCTCATGCATCATGCACCTGGGTATCACTATACAACTAGTCTCATGCAATAAACAAAAATGTGTATTAAAATGGCAGACAAGAACTCATGTAGTTGGCTAAGAGGATGTCCCTGCACATCGTGCCCCATCTTCCTCTCTTTCTTATGGTGGCCTCCTACCTAATGAGCCTTGTGAGCCACTCCCACCACTTGCAATCTAGCTCAATGACCTCTCACTATATACTGGAGCCCTCTGATCTATAGGTGCTACCTCATAATAATGACACCTATAGAACTCCATCTCCCAAATAGGTCAAGCCTCTCTCCTATGAGATACAAAAGAATCATGTACTACCTATGCCATGCCTGGATCTGTGTCACCCTATCGTGTGATCTCGCATTGTTCTCTATACTCCTCTTCTCTCCTCTTTCAGGTGTCTTTGTCCCCTGTCAAGTCCTAAACTTGCTGCCTCAAAGACTCTATCTCTTGAGTTTTTGCAGAACCTATATTTTTCTCTATTAATGTGAACTCCTTAGCATCAACTCAGCCTTGTAAAGTGTCTAAATCCCCCTAGGAACTATCTTCTCATGCTTTCTCTCTAACTAGTAGTCCTTGTACCCTAATGACCTCTATTTGTAGGCTCTCCTACGATGCCTAAGATGTTGCCATATGTCCTAGTAATTGATCTACCTCTGCCTATAAGCTAGCTCTCTCCTCCACAACTGCTTCATGTATCTCATGTGAAAATAAATCGGTCGGTGATCCCTATGCTTGCAAATTTTCCTGTGGTGGATGTATTGAGGCATCCTACTCTAATTTTAAGGTACCTGCACATGTACCTGGTCCTGTACCCTATGTGAGGCAGTCCCTATCCTTGTCTCTATCTTTTTCCTAGTACCTATGGTGGGGCCTCACGTGTTGGCATATGTACCTAACCTCTCTATTGGTACCATCTAGTGTACCCTCTACCCTCCATCCCCTTTATCTTCTCCATCATCATCATCTCTCCCCTCCCCATAATTATCCAAGCCCTACTACTCATCTTCCCCTACTACTATTGGATTTATCAATCTAATAGGCATGTGTGTGGCCCACTATTGTGCTTATGTGAGCATCACCCCTACATCCTATACCCTATCCTAATCCACCTATCATGATACCACCACCATATCCATCCAGGATGTGTGAGCTTCTCAAAGATCTACCCCAATCCCCCATAGTGATCCCACCTCCCGTGTGACTAAAGGGTGTGGGAAACCATCCATTACTGCATCCTAAATCATGTCAACAGTATCTTCACCCTAAAAGGCATGTATCTATCTATGACATATATTGTCTTCCCAATCAACCAGTATTCAGTCTAAACAGACCCCAAATAATATAAGTCCTCCCTCCCATCCTCTCAATAATCCCAGTGTCGGTTATCTCAGTATCCACATGGCTCACATCCTTCATAAGGGGCCCAATCATAGCTCCCCATATCATCAATTACTCTCCTCTAGTGATATATAGACCGTGTTGACCCATATCTAATAGGTGGCTTGTACTTGCATGCATATGGCTCATACACCTATCTGGTCTCTTGAAGTTTAATGGGGTGTATCACAGTGATATGCTCCCATGCCCATACTAGTAAAAGTGTCACACCAGCTCTAAGGGTCCTACCCTTCTGGTAGCCACACATATGTAAATCATAATATAGTTGCCTAAGGATGGTGTATCCCCAACAGTATCTTGATCCTCCCTCATCCATTGTCATGCTCAGTACTCTATCCCAGCCTAGAGGAAATCCATGATCCTCATGATTAGGCATCATAAGCCCCCCAATCAACCCATCCATTTAGATATCTACTCATGGTAGTTATGGTCATGTTTCCATCGCCCCCTTCTAGGGCATCAACTGTCATGACCTTGAGAATTTGATCTATCGGTCGTCTAAAGAAGGTCATTATGTAGGGTTCTAAGCCCTCCTCTAGATAATCTGGGATCATACCCCTAATGGGCACTCGATAAATCCTCATTACATCCAAAAGAGTAATAGTAGCCTCTCATATTGGTAAATGGAAGCTCGATGAAGGGTTATGCAACATGTCTACCAATGCAGTCATTATAAGTACATTATATGCTCTCAATTATGGAAAAAAAATGTACATGTTGTAGACCAAAGAGTGTAACATGACCCCACTCTGCTACTTTCATCTGGTTCACCAACTCCATAGTATCGGGCCAAGACTCCCATGATGCAAACAGAGGCACACCTACCTGCATCCAATTCTAAAAATAACAAATCTTCTATTTGATGAAGGATGAGTATGATCGGTCCAAAATGTAGTGATCAAGTTCCTAACTCCTTCAATCCTGTCAGAGTGAGGAGCTCTACACATTGTTTCCCAATTGCCTTCTATTGTACTATCATCCAAATTGATTATCCTTTTCACAAAATGTGATATTGTCTTCCTACTATACCTGAACTCATATAAAAGTGAAGAGATTTGTCTTTTTTGGGACATGTTTTTGTTTAAAATAGATGTCAATATCACTCTTCTTTAAATAGCCTTATCTATATATCTATATTTTTCCCAATGGAACTCAAACCATCCTTAACATTTTGAATAATATATTTTTATAGGTTAGACAATTTCCTCTTTTTCAATGTTGTATCTACACCCAAAAATTTTAATGGCTCGTTTAACTCATCATTAAGAAGTTGAATTGATAATAGTTGGGCTTTTTCAAGTGTATCAAAATTCTCAAATTGAGCAATTATTTCCTTTGACATTTTATTCAATGTCCTCCTCTTAGTATGTGTACGTTTTTCAACATAATATCTCAATTTATCCACATCCATTTCAATTAATTGATCTAATTTTCTATAATAACTTTTCTCTTTACACTTTGAGCTAGATTCATATTCTCATCCATACCACTAGAGGGAATAAATGTTGACCCTTATCCAACACGTGTTTCTTGAACTTGGGAAAAATCTACACACAAAACTGAAAAAAAAGTTATTAAGGGGAAAGACTAAAAATACCTATTCACCTAAGAACACTAAAAGGCTATCTAGAGAGAGAGAGATATATCCTAAAATACCCTTCTCCAACTTCTTCAACCTGAGCTTGTGCTTGTTGAGCACTCTCTACATACCAAATAAAATTTACAACAAAGTTTACAATTGAGAATAACAAATATCCTAAAATGAAAATACAAGATTAAATCACTTAAGAAGAGAGAGAGAGAGAGAGAGAGAGAGAGAGAGAGAGAGAGAGAGATTTACTTTCTTCCTATGATGTCTTGTCAATTCTTATTCACGACGTTTGTGTTCCCTTTTAGGTGAATACTTTTTTGCACCCTTATGTACCCTTGTCCTTTGATTTCCCATCTCATTTCTTTGAAAAAATGCTCTTTGAAAATCCACACCAAAAAAATTCACTTCAAAATGTCTTCCTTGTGAAAATTTTTAATAATCCTTCAAATTTTTTATTTAAAAAATTAAAAAAAAACATCTTTATTTATATGGAATCATTAATAGAAAAAAAAATGGCCGATAGGGGTTTCTATTGAAATTCGGCCACTATATTCGATTGAAATATTTGGGATATTAAAATTTAGCCCATGGCCTTTCAATAAAAGGGGTTTCGATCAATAGTCCTTGGTTTTGATCGAAAGTATGTTCTATCGAAGCCCCTTATCAAAAATATGCCCCCAAGCTCTCCTATTTTATGCAGTTTTTTGGCCTTTAGAGCTCAAATCGAGGGCTCAAATGAAACAATATTGACAAACCCAAATGCATGACAGTAGTAATCGGAATGAGATTTCTAATTATTATTATTTTAACATATATTAAGTTTATTATGGACTTTTTTTAGATTAATTAAACATAGGTTTCTCACCAAACATCAAGCTCTGTATTCAACGCTTATGGAAAAATAGTGAAAAGGTGAAAAGAAATCTGAAAAATATCTATGCACTAGGTATTTAAGTCCTCTTTCTAAGAAAAAAATGGACACATACACAAAAATTTACGATTGACCAAATGAACATATGTCAAAGTTGCAGTTAACTCAACTCCAAATCTTAATAAAATATGAAATACTAAGGATAAATTTATGAAACCAATTGCAAACATTTGATATGGATGTTACAAAACTAAATTCTGAATAATCCTATTCATATCTATTTTAGAAAAAAAAATTATGCTTGACCAAATGAGTGTCACTCTTTAAAAATATTATTTATTGTAAAAAAACTAGCTTTCAAGGGAGAGAAAAATGGATACAAATTGATTCCAAAAAAATTCAAAAAAATATATCTAGAACCTACCTACAAGATGTCACAGATCACTAGTTCACATCATCTTCAAATTCCTTATGGTTTAGCAGTAATAGGTATTGGAATGTAAGGTTTTTTCTCAAAATGATTATTTGAGTGTCAAAGTTGGCTAAAAAGTGTAACCCGCTATTTTGGAAGTGTTCTTATTACTTTTCTCACAACTTTATTTTCCTTTAAAGTTCCAACAATATCTCTGATGCATTCACTACTTCAGTTACTTAGTGAAAGTAACTATCAATGTTATCTTCTTCATACATCCTTAGATTCTCAAACTTGTACTTCAAGTTATGCATCTTGACTTGTTTGATATTTTCATCTCCTTCATAGATACTACTAAGATTCTCCCAAACATCCTTTGCAAACTTGCAATGCATGAACTTCAAAAGTTCTATCTCTCAAATTTCTTATAATTACATTTCTTGCCTTACCAATTTTCACATGTAAGATGATCTCATCCTAAGTTGGAGGAGCGATAGCGACAATATAACCTTTTACAACATATTACCATATTCCAAATATTAGAGAGTTCAAATAAGATTACATCCTCATCTTCCAGAAAGAATAATTTGTTCCATGAAACATCGATACATTGTAACCTAGTTCTTGTATCATTCTAGACCTTCCTCGAGTAGTTAAGCTTCTCCTAGAGGAACCTTTCTATGATACCAATTCTTGAACATACCAAAAGACTAAGAGGTAGGTTAAATTATTTTTGAGAAAATACTTAAACATGTTTAATCACAAACTTGCATCAATTATCTTTAACCAACTTAACATCAAATAATTATAAAGAAATGAACATTAGACACATCAACATCATTTTTTGTGTGGAAACACCAATGTGGGAAAAACTAAGGTGAGAACAAGCATGATGAGAACAACTTACTATATAAAGAATTAATTAAAATGTCATTTTAGGCTTAAGACCAGGGTAGCTTTGTTAGAATTAATCTTTCTTTGGTATCTATGTAATTAAAAGATATACCAAGGTCTTGTCTCATATTTATAATTCCTTTAATAAGGAAATTAGATATTCATCCTTAAGAGGATTCCTACACATGGCACACACCAAATGTGAATGTGGCACACATAGAGTATGGGAGTTACATGCAAACTCCTCCACTCATCTCTACTTAAGAGATGGCTCTCACACACTTATCAGGGTTCTAGAGTTCTCATAGGGGTTCTTAGTTGGATTTCTTATCTCTTCTCTCATTCTCATTCTTACAATATTGTAATGAGCTTATTGCTCTCATTCTTCAGGCTTTGAACCATGTTCATATTATTCACAAGGGGTTTTTTTCTTGCTTTTCCCCTTTCAAATCCTTGTGTTCTTGTCTTGGTTCTTGGAGCATTGTGGTGATCTTGATGGTTGATCTATTGAAAGAATATATATATATATATATATCTCAGCATTTGGTAAATCTCTTCCATTGCATACTCTCTTGGATTCTTTCCTTCTCTTTTTCATTTTACTTTATGTTTCTAACATGGTATCAAAGCTGATTTAATCCTTGTTTTGAGTGTGCATGCAGGAATAAGTGAAAGATATTTCGGTTGTGAAGGACAAAGATAACTCTTGTTTGTAGGATTTCTCAATCTAACTTTTATTGCAAATTTTTTTTTTTAAAAATTTGGGTTTGGCCGGTTCACCGCCAAACCCAGTTTTTATTGTTTCGCTGGTTTATAGTCTTTTCCAGATCTTCTTTACCCTCTGTCAGGAAACCGCAGGGATTTTCAATCTTGCATGTTGTATTTATTCATTAAATCGATATTTAAATCTTCTCATCTAACTTGTTGTTTCAGGATTTACTCTATATCTCTTTTTAATCTATTTTTTTACCTCTCTGATTTCATATATATCTCTAATGTTTTGTGCAGGATTATAATAATAACTCATCTCTGCTAATGTTTATTGTCTACAGATTTTAATATATTCATATCTCTTGTTGTTATAATTTTTTATGTTTTCTGTGGTAAACAACATCTAGTCCGTTTATATTCTTATATATGTTCTGCTCTTGCATTACCCTGTCTAGTTTTCATTCTCAGTTTTTTTCTCTCACTGCATCTCCCTTCAATTCTTGCATAGCATATCAGAGTTGCATTCAGTGCATTCTTTATTGTGTAGCCTTGTAACCATCCTTCTTGTAGAAGATATATCAAGAGGAGTTAAACTTAATTTGCATTTTGTCTTGTCCCCCATTCTTGCACAACAGGATTCACACCTCACGTTGCATTCTTTTGGCTTGGTCTTTATTCAATAGCATTGTCTTTGACTCAGCTTTGTCTCTGAGCAGCCCCTTGCAACCTCTAGCACAACATTATATGCATCTTCTTCTTCATTGCGCAACCTTGTTACCATTTATTGCGCAACATATACTTACCTTCTCTAAAAAATTTCCTCACCTCTCGCAGCATTTCCATAATGTTTTCCTTGTTCAAAGATTCCTAAGAGTAACTGAGAATATTCAGCCATTCCTCAAAAGTCAATTCTAATTTTTATTCTCTCTATATCATCTCTGTAATCGTAGTGAATAGCAGTTAACAACATAGTCTATCTTTAGTTCTATTCTGTTGTTCTTTCTTATGCCCTTTCATTGCATTTCTAATAATATCACATGCTTGTCATATAAGATAGCACTGTTTCTCCTTTATTAATACTTCTTTTATTTATCACAGCTTTTTCAAACGTCTTTGTCACATCTATTTTTTAACCACCATTATTCAAACTTGTTTAAATCACCATGTTTCTCTTTTTCATTGCCTTTTAAAAGCAAGGTCAAAGTTTAAATAAGAACATAGTTTCTTTTTAAAAATATAAAATAAACTTAAAGTTCTATTAAAAGGAAGAGTTCATTCTTACGTGGATCCTTAAAGGTTCATGCAAAGATTCAAATTCTCCTTATATTTCAAAGCTTACTCACATAAAAGAGCCTTTTAAAAACATAGTTCTATTTTTTTTTTGTAAAGTTTAGCATTTTGTTTATTAAAAAGTTGAATAATAAAGTTTTACTTTTTTGAATATTAATTACTATTTAGTATAAAGACCTTTATATAGTTTTACTTTAAATGTTAAAATTAAACTATTGATTAAGCCTTAACATTAAAATTTTAATATAAAGCTTTATTATTAGTTTTTGAGGTTTAATTAATTTGTATTAAGGATTTTTTTTTTTTTAAATAAAAGGTGTTTATTTATTTTATTTTTTAAAATTCAACTCTTTTCAATTAAGAGGATTTTTTTTTTCTGGCATCATGTCTACTTTAATTCCTGAAATTAAGTTAAATAATATTAACTATCATGTGTGGAAGACTCATATGAGTTTTATCTTTCATTTCTGACATATCATTGACGTTGCAACTGACCCCACTTCTGTTCCTCCTCCTATTGTTCCTCAAGCAGTAAAAAATGAATGGAATGATAAAAATGATGAGGCTCTTGGCCTTATAGGTCTTTCCTTAAATCTAGATTTATATGTCTTAATTTCCCATTGTACTGAAGCACATGCATCTTGGGTGATTTTGCAAAACACTTTTGACAGCGCCAATGAATCTCAAAAGATTCAACTACAAGATCAATTGGAGGATCTCAGGTATACGGATTTCTCCACTATGGATGAGTTTTTACTTAAATTTGATTCTATTCGAAGTCAATTAATTGGTTTAGAAATAATGGTATCTGATATTCAGTTAATTCATATCATCTTTAAAAAAATGCCTTCCTAGACAATTTCAGCAATTCATTACTAATATTCATTCTCAATTAGCTCTTCCTTTGTTAGAAAATCAATTAACTTAATTCTATCTTTTAAACACTTTTACATCAAGAAGAGGCTAATTTAATTCAATTTGGGACACTTAAAACTAATGAACATGCTTTCATGTTTAGATCGCCTAATAATAGATCAAGTTATAATAATAATCCTAATGGTTATACTAATAATAATAATAATCGTCCCCATTGCAATTATTGTGGGAAAGTTGGTCATGTGATCAATAATTGTTTTAAGAAACTCAAACATGAGAATTCATCTACTCCTAAATCTCATAATAATAACACTCGTCATGCTTTTACTATTCGGTATGGGATGTCTACTTCTCACTATGATGATAATACTATTTGGGATGAATGTTATGATGAAGGCTACTCTTGGAATAACCCTCTTGATTACTATCTTCCTACTCAAAGTTAGTATATACTCTCTCCTTATGATGCAATGCAATTTGATGATCCTTGCTCTCATGTTGATGATATTCTTGAATAAGAAGAGGAAATTATCTCTAACTTTCTTAATGTTACCTTGCAAGATATGTGCATTACTCAAGATGAAATTCTTAATGATGGTACTAATCCTATGATTGTTTTAGAGGTTAATGATGGTAGCTCTCCTCCTGTTGACGTTACATATTATGATGAATACATTACAGATTTGTTTTATGCACCTGAAGAGTGCATTCCTGATTATATGATTGATGATTCACAATATGATTTTGCCTTCCAAAGTGTTACTGATTCAGCACTAGGAAATCCCAATGATTGGATCTCTACTAGTGGTTCTTGCCTTATTGCAGGCTCAGGTGTTGATCATGCTCCACCTCTATTTTCTACCGAAAATGAATATACAGAATGCATAAATGCATCTCACGAATCTCAATGGTCACTTAAAGATTTGGGCCCCCCTCCGCAAGAAATTATATCTTTGTATTTTCAAAGTGCTACCCACGTAGTAAACATTCATATGTACCATTCAAGCTCCACCAATCCAGTTGAAGAAATACATGATGATCACGCTATCAACAATCTACTGAAGACAAGCAGGAATGACGAAATGTTAAAACATTTTCTTAGCCTGGTTAATACATGTATGAAGTATACCCTAGAGAACTTGAATACTCTGAGTAAAATGCTGGAAGGAAACAAAGATACTATTGACCTCACTGAACCTACCCAGCAGATTGGACCTGGTACCCATACTAGGTCAAAGAAGCATAAGGTTGATGATCAGGACATTCAAAGGCTGAAAGATAATGTGAAGAGCATGCAGACTCAGCTGGAGGACTCTGAGAGCTTCTTGAAGACTATCTTGACCTCAGTGCTGGTGGCTTTCTTTCTCTATTTTTCTTCCAGCATTTTTTTCTTTTTGTAATGTAGGTTCTTATCGCTAAATTTTGGAGTTGTCCCTTTGTAGCCTGCTCCTCTCCTTGGGGCAGCTAGTTGTTCTTTGGGTCTTCATGCTTATCTCTCTTCTCTTTTGTAATAGGGTTTCAGGGCCCCTTCAAAACCTATTTTTACCGTAATCAAAAATAATCTACTGAAGACTCTTTCAAAAGACACATCTCAAAATCATTGTAAACATTTGGGTGTCATACCTATTGATCTCATCTCCCCAAGTAAAGATTAAAGGGGGATGTTACAATTAATCTTTCCTTGGTATCTATGTAATTAAAAGATATACCAAGGTCTTGTCTCATATTTGTAATTCTTTTAATAAGGAAATTAGATATTCATCCTTAAGAGGATTCCTACACATGGCACACACCAAATGTGAATGTGGAACACATAGAGTATAGGAGTTACATGAAAACTTCTCCACTCATCTCTACTTAATAGATGGCTCTCACACACTTATCAGGGTTCTAGGGTTCTCATAGGGGTTCTTAGTTGGATTTCTTCTCTCTTCTTTCATTCTCATTCTTGCAATATTATAATGAGCTTATTGCTCTCATTCTTTAGGCTTTGAGCCATATTCATATTATTCACAAGGGATTTTTTATTTCTTTCCCCTTTCAAATCCTTGTGTTCTTGTCTTGGTTCTTGGAGCATTGTGGTTATCTTGATGGTTGATCTATTGAAAGAATATATATATCTCTCTCTCAACATTTGGTAAATCTCTTCCATTGCATACTCTCTTGGATTCTTTCCTTCTCTTTTTCATTTTTCTTTGTGTTTCTAACAAGCTCACTAATCTTTATTTGATTTTTGAAGCTAAGGTGAACAACCTTATGGAAAAAACAAGTGAATTTCAAGATGATGCATAATCCTAGGGAAAGATACAAAGGAATTGAAGGCTGAATTTCACTACTACAAGGAAAGATATAGATATAGACAAAGCTGCAAAAAATGACTTCATATCCTCTATTAGGCATAGGAATGATATAAATTTGTATGATTAAATCTTCAAACATGAAACTATCCTTAAACCACTTTATCAAGTGACCAACTTCATGGCATACCTCATACACAAATATATTGTCAAAAAATCTAAATTTCTAAATGATATGATCATGAAAGTGCATCACACATTGATCTTCACACTTGATCCATACATTTGATCAACACTTCAAAACATTAATATGATCTTCTATATATCTAAACTTAATCACTAAAACCATCAACTAGGTCAGCCAAAAATAGAATAAGAATAATTCAAATCAAGTTGGCCACCAAACTCAAATACAGTAAATGTGGCCCACTTTTGGAGATAAATGGTACCTAGACATATCATAATTCATCTTTCTAAGTCATTCAAATGGTTTACATGAAAAAACACATCCTCTAATTTCCTCATGAAATGCAATGTGTAGATAAACAATGTAGCATGCAACCAATGAATGCAAAAATATCATCCAATGCAAATAAATCAATGTAGATCTTAACACACCATGGTAAGGCCCGTACAAATATATAGAATCAACCTCCACTATAATTTTGGACCAAAATATTAAGATCCAAATAAGAAAACCAAATCTGTCAGAGACCAACACAAACTTCGATGTCAAGAAAAAAAAATCACATCTTGTCTTCTGGAGTAAACCAACACCTAAAAACTAAATTGAGACACTACACAAACATTTTGAAAGTGTCCCCCAAAAAATAAAACCATAAACATGTTCACCTAATAATAAAATAATACTCATGTTGTAAGTAATAACTATTTTTTTTTTGACAATCATGCTTGTAATAATCATTAGGTTCCATTGTACTTTTTGAGGAAACTCTATTGTGAGTGTGTCCTTAATGAGGTTCTAGACTATTTTATTTTTTAGAATTTTAGGGTATAGGTGGGGGGTCCTCACATGATAGACCAAAGACAAAATTAAAACCTAACCTAGTGATGTAGAGCCCTCTGACCAACCAACTCCAAGATCAAAGAACTACACAGTTTCCCAATAACCCACAAGGTACACACACCTTCCCAAATGAGGTTCTTTTACCCAATTTGACTCAATTTGATTCCCAAGACCCAAGAATCACTCCAAGCCCTCCTAAGGTATTATCCCAACTAATTAAACTTGTTTCAACATATTCTAAGTGCTTACAACACCCACTATTACAAGAATCATCAAACTAGCTCCAACTAGGCCTTCTTTCCTAGTAGCCCTATTTTCCCTAATTTTTGGACTTCCAAAAAATCTTACATATGCATGGAAATTGACAAATATATAGTTTTCCAAGGGCTAATTACCCACTCTTTCAAAGAAACCCTGTTAAGAACTTAACCCGTGATCTTGGCTCCTTCAACAGTTATAAAATGGATTTAATTAAGGTAAAATTCAATCAATTTAGTTATAATTTTCCTCCACATACATTGGAATATCAAACTTACCTTTCTAATCATTTTCCTTAATGGCATTGAGAATCTTGGCCACCCTTGCATCCTCAGGATCTAACTCTTCCCTTGGCGCTCTCTCTTCTTCAACCTCTTCTTCTTCATTGTCTTCATGTTCATTGTCTCCTTTATTCCTATTCATATGCCTCTTCATCTTTTCCATCTCTTCTTTCATCTTCCTATTATACTCTCCATACTGTGCCACTACTTTGGCAAGTTCAACATTGGTCATTCTTGGAGGCATCTCTTGAGCCTCTTCTCCAAATGTTTCAAACTCTTCTCCCTCAGACATATACATGTTATCCTTCTCCAAAAGGATACTACTATTCTCTAATACTAATTGATTTAGATCCCTCTAACCAACCAAATCCAAGATCAAAGAACTCCATAGTTTCCCAATAACCCACTAGGTGCACACACCTTCCCAAATGAAGTTCTTTTACCCAATATGACTCAATGTGACCCCCAAGACCCAAGACTCTTTCAAGGCCCTCCTAAGGTCTTATCCTAAATAATTCAAATTTCTTAATTAGATTATAAGTCCTTACAGCACCCATTGCTATAAGAATCATCAAAATGGCTCCAACTAGGCCTTCTTACCTAGTAGCCCTATTTTCCCCAGTTTTTGGAATTTTGGCCCTGACTTCCTTAAAATATTCCAAAAAATATTACCAAAAAAATGGTTGATTCAGATACCCTCTATGGAGTTCCAAAACATGATAAAAATCTAGACATGGTCATTTTGGAACATATGCACAGAAATTGACAAATGGACAGTTTTCCAAGGGTTAATTTTCCACTTTTTCAAAGAAACCCTATTAAGAACTTAACTTCTGACTATGGCTCCTTCAACAGAGTTATAAAATGACTTTAATTAAGGTAAAATGTAATCAATTTAGTTATAATGTCCCTCCATAGACAAAAGCCCCAAAATGCTCCCTAAAACCCTTGAAAACTAGTGCCTGATCAATGTCGACCTTCCCAACTCAATTTTTAACCCAAAAAAGTTGATTCATCATTATAAAGATATCCATTAATGGATTCCAACATAACAATATACCTCCTTTGATCATAACTCCTGTTGCTACACCTTAGCCTCAATTTTGGTGTTCCTTCCACCAACCAAACAAGGTGATCACCTGCAATCTCCACTTTTTTTGCACATTAGATTGTTATAAATATTATATACATGTTAAATTAAGGTCATTCCATGATAATTAAGCATTTTAATTCATGGAATGACTATTAATCCTTTGAAACACTCAGGAATATTATCAAATGGTTCAATTTCCTGAGTTTGTCAACACACTCAATGAGAAATCTAAATAAAAAGGAATCTTAATTCATGAAAAAAACCACCATAGATACTTATTAATTTCTTGAAATCATTGTAAATGCATGGGATAATAAACAATCAAACTATCATAAGAAAAATTGGAGAAATTAGTTAATTTATTGTCTTCAAAGGACACAGTCCATACAAATGCTAATATTTTTGTACTGTCCATTGTCCTCGTTCCTTAACCAGGATATATATATTGTAAAACAACTATCTCAACTGATTCCAATTATTTCCCTATGGTTTCAAACCCATTTAATACCTTAAACATGTTTTCTCTGCTAATTGGGATTAGTCATTGGGATTTGTAAATTTGAATTTTAAAACTATATTCAAATAAACACCTATAACCTTGGAAATGGTCATCTTGTGACCTTATTACAACATTAAACACCTTAGACTCCTAATTGACCACTCTAGGAATCATATTTCCATATTTCATGAATTTGGTCCTAGGATCCTTATTAGGACTTTGAATCATTACATTGCATTCCTTATTACAAAATGTCATTATTGGCTTCAAAATACTCCAATTAAATTCATGTGATTCTCTTCCATCTCCCAATGTGTTTTGTGTCTTCATGTAACCATGTGTTTTTATAGGTTCCCTTGCACCATACTCCCCATTGACAAAATATCTCTTGCCCCAAGAGATAAGGGGTCTTGTCTTCACACCTTCAAGTCTCCTTGATGGAGCTCTACAACTTTGTCCTCTTCTACTAGGTATTTTTTGCCCTAACAACTCCTCATCCATCTTCTTTGAACCCACAACAAACTTGTTATAAATGCAAAAAGAAAACATGGCATTAATACCATCATTTGACTATTGTTTGGGATAGTCATTGTAGATTTGTCTAGATTTTCATTCCTTCTACATTTTAGGATCAAAATGACCCCTTCTATAGACCTCCATGGATAGACCTTGGTAACCTTGTATTAGTTAATCAATAGGACACCAATGTGTGCCCACAACTACTCTATATGCAACCACGTTACTCTGCCACTCTTCCATCTTGCATTCTCTGTCCCTTTCATCATTTTTTAGCACCAACAATGATGCTCTAGTCCTCTGATCTTCTCTCAAAGATCTACACTTCATAGAGACCTACAAATCAACATGTTCTTTCCACCCAAAACAAATAATTTTTTACTCAAATGATTAATGATTTTTCAAAGGTTGCAGGAGAAAATTTCTACCATCTTTATGCACAAGATATGTGTTCTTGTATACATCATGTATTTCCCTTCTCATGGAATTCTAAGGCCTTCCTAAAAGGATATGATAGCATGTCATTGGCACTATTTCACACAACACCTGCTCCTTATACTCACCAATGGAAAAATTTACATAATCTTTCTCCCTAATCACAAGACTTTGTTCATCACTTACCCAAGATGCTATATAGGGTCTAGGATGTGAAAACTTCTCAAAATGTAACTTTTTGACCATTTCATAAGAAACCAAATTCAAAAAAAACTTGAATCTATGATCATTTTACAAATCTTACCTTTACTCAAATAATTGGTTTTGAATTTCAATGGTTCTCTTTTCCTCATCATGAGACATTCCCCAACTTCATGATATGCCAGTTATGTCCTTCTTTCTCCCCTTTATTGTTCATCTTCCTCATTTTCTTCTCTATCTTGTGTCAATGCCACTCTCTTATCATACTTCCTTGCATCTTTTTCAGGACATTTGTAGAAAGGATTCCCTTCCTCCCTACAATTATAACACTTCCTGGTTAAGGTACTTATTCCTCTACCTACACCAAATCTTCCACCACCTCTTTTTCCACTCCACTGATCAAACATAGGTTCCTTACCTTTGTCACTTCTGCTCTGCCCTTGATTTTTATTGTTTTTGTTACCTCTTCCCTTATTTGACTGGCCTCTTCCACTTCCTTGTCTCTCTTGCCTCCTCTTTATCCTCTCCTCTGCTTGTACTACCAACTTATAGCACTCTTCCATAGTACTAGGTGTAGTAAGACTAATTTCATCTTGTATATTGAACCTTAGCCCACATAGGTATCTTTCCACTTTCTCCTCTTCATCTTCATCATGGGTAATTCTAATATAAAGTTTGTGAAACTCCTCAGTGTACCTTTGGACATCCATGTCCTTTTGTCTCAAACTTTGCAATTTATTGTATAACTTCACTTTGTAGCCTTTAGGAAGGAACATATCCTTCATTTTACCATCATCCTTTGCCATGAAGTAACTCTAGGTAATCCCTTATTCCATCTATCATCTTGCGATAAATCCCAACATAGCAATGCATGCCCCTTCAATCTAGACTTGGCAATCTTAACCTTCTAACCATCCTCCACATCTTCACAATAAAATAAATTACCAATAACACTAAACCAATCAATTAATTCCTCATCGTTCATTCTTCCATCATACATTGGAATATCAGACTTGCATTTGTAATCATTTTCCGTAATGGCTTTGACAATCTTGGCCACCCTTGCATCCTTGGGATCTAACTCTTCGCTTGGTGCTCTCTCTTCTTCAACCTCTTCTTCTTCATGGTCTTCTTGTTAATTGTGTCCTTTATTTTTATTCATCTTCCTCTTCATCTTTTCCATCTCTTCTTTCACCTTCCTATTGTCCTCTGCATATTGTGTCACTACTTTGGCAAGTTCAATATTGGTCATTCTTGGAAGCATCTCTCGGGCCTCTTCTCCATATGTTTCAAACTCTTTTCCCTCATACATATACACTTTATCCTTCTCCCAAAAAATACTACCATGCTTTGATACCAATTGATGTAGGTCCCCCTAACTAACCAACTCCAAGATCAAATAACTCCATAGATGCCCAATAACCCACTAGGTACACACACCTTCCCAAATGAGGTTCTTTTACCCAATATGACTCAATCTGACTCCCAATACCCAAGAATCATTCCAAGCCCTCCTAAGGTCTAATACCAACTAATTAAACTTATTTTAACATATCCTAAGTTCTTACAACACCCATTGTTACAAGAATCATCAAACTGGCTCCAACTAGGCCTTGTTCCCTAGTAGCCCTATTTTCCCTAATTTTTAGACTTTTAGGCGTGACTTCCCAAAACTCTTACCAAAAAATGGTTTATTCATATACCCTATATGGAGTTACAAAGCATGTTAAAAATTTAGGCATGGTCATTGTCGAACATATGCACAAAAATTGACAAATGTACACTTTTCAAGGGCTTATTACCCACTTTTTCAAAGCAACCATGTTAAGAACTTAACAGCTAATCTTGGCTCCTTCAAAAGAGTTCAAAAATGACTTTAATTAAGGGAAAATGTAATCAATTTGGTTCTAATGTCCCTCCACATACAAAAGCCCCAAATTGCTCCCTAAAACCCTTCAAAACTAGGGCATGATCAATTTCGACCTTCCCAACTCAATTTTAACCAAAAAAATGTTGATTTACCATTAAAAAGACATACCCTAATGGATTCCAATGTAAGAATATACCCTCCTTTGAGTAGAGCTCCTGCTGCTACACCTTAGCCTCAATTTTGGTGTTCCTTCCACTAACCAAACATGGTGATCACTTGCAATCTCCACTTTTTTAGCAAATTAAATGGTTATAAATATACTATAAATGTTACATTAAGTAATTCCATGAGAATAAGGCATTGGCATTCATGGATGACCATTAAACTTTTGAAACACTCAAGATTGTTATCAAATGGTTCGATTTCCTATGTCTTTCAATACACTTAATGAGAAATCAGAACAAAAAGGAACCTTAATTCATGAAAAAACAACCATAGATACTTATTAATTTTTTAAACTCATTGGAAATGCATGGAAGAATAAACAATCAAATTATGATAAGAAAATTTTCTGAATTTAGTTATTGTATTGCCTTAAGAGGACACAATCTATACAAATGTTGATCTCCCCGTACTGTCCTTTGTCCTCATGCCTTAACTAGGCTATATGTTTTTTTTTTTAAATATCCCAACCGATTCCAATTGATTCCCAATTGTTACAAAACTATTTAATCCCTTAAGTATTATTTCCCTCCTAATTGGCATTAGCCATTGGGATTTGAAAATTTGAATTTTAAAACTATATTCAAATAAACTCCTACAGACCTATAATCTTGGAAATTGTCATCTTGTGACCTTATTACAACATTATACACCTTAGAATCCTAATTGACCACTCTAGGCATCATATTTCCATATTTCATGAATTTGGTCCTAGGGTCCTTATTAGGACTTTGAATCATTACATTGCATTCCTTACTAGAAAATGCCATTATTGGCTTTAAAAAACTCCAATTGACTTCATGTGATTCTCTTCCATATCCCAAGGTGTATGGTGTCTTCATGTGACCATGTGTTTTTCTAGGTGCCCCTGCAACACATAGTTTGGAGACCCATTTCTAGACCTCACATAGAGGATGTCATCATTCTTTATGTTTTGAAGGATGCTATTGAAGTGGATACGCTAGGCTACATTAGAATGCTCACTCAAACCCTCATACAATGTGTGAGTCCTCTCATACAGAGTGAGATGAGTGAGTTTTTATGCATCAAATTTGCACCCTATCAAACTCTAAAGTTTGATAATCTGGCATAACATGGGATTCACTTTTGAATGTGGGATATGCAACCTGAAATGAAACCTCTAGATTCTAGGCCGATTCCTATTGGATAATCACCTATTTGACTTGAAAATTAAACTAAACCTTGGAAGGAAAAGGGATAGAAAGATTGCAGAAAAGAACTGAACAACAATAATAAAATGTAGAAAACTCTATCCTAATAGGTGATACACCAAACTATCATGAAACAAAACTTTAAATGAGTAAGTGTTGGCTTGATATTATCTGACTTATTGGAAATTAGAAAATTCTTGTATAGGCTTGCAAAAATGTTTCATAGTAGGGTCTAGAATGAAACTATTAAGGAAAAGAAACTCTAACTTAATTAGCCTTCAAAACATAAACACATACTACAACCTGCAAATAGACATACACTCCAGCAAATTGGTACTTAAATGAGACAAAAAAAAATTTAAGAATGATAACATTTACAAGATTAATTTCATCAATCACTTATGTTGTACTCAGAGATGCAGAAAAGGAAAAGAAGACTAGACAACTCAAATAATATCTTGCTCCAAAATCTCGATCACTGTATATTATATTTCAATGAATGAGTTATAGAAATATGCCAAAATACCTCAAGGACATCAAATTGCCACAAAAAAGTATCCTTTGCATAATCATAACTAACTTAAAATGAATCCTTTTCAAGTATTTATGTTTCACTATGAAACATCTCAATGAAAATAACACCTAAATCCTTTGGTCGAATTCAACAAGAAATGTTATATTTTAGGTCCTTAAAAGTCTCCAAAAGCACATGGGATAAAGAAAAGGTTAAACCACCTATCTCTTTCAGCATTAAGGTCCCTCAAAATGCTCCAACTCCCCTAAACAATCTAATCTGCATAACCACCAAGACTCAGGGTTACAAAATATTTCCAAATCCTCCCACATCATGATATGCAGAGCCACCTCCACAAAAAACTCTCTGCAATATTTAATTAATCAAATAACACCTATTCCAACGATCACCCTGAACATGAAAACCCCATCGATGAGCCAAATCGTAATCATATTTTATCTTTAAAATGTGGTTTTCAATCTCTTTTTAATACGCCCACGAGCCCATAACATCTGGAAATTCCACGTAACACCTGAATACTTGACTTTTGCTAACCAAACGAGAAATGTCACATAGGCGGAATCCCTCAAAGGATAAAAAAACCCACATCTTGAGTTCAAGGGATAGCGCTAGCCACATGATCAAACTTGATCTAACCACCCCTTATCACCTCTTATTTGTCAAAACTAGTGGCCCCACAATCTGATAAAGATAGGTGTCAACACAGTGCGATGCCTCAAAGATTAAATATCTGATCATCTTTGTTTGAAGCATTGCGACAACCATCCGATCAACTACAATATGAAAACACTTTAACTCCCTTCAAAGTCCCAAACCCATGATCTGAGATGGACATGTGTCTGCTTGTCACAATCCCTTGATGAGTAATCTTTGTTCATCTTTCCTTCACAGGAATGCGCCAACTGTCAGATCAAAACCAAACCACTCAAAGCTTTACCATCTCCTTTCTCTGACCAGTTCACACCGTGTCCACATGTCCTTCTATCACAATCCCTCAATGAAATAAAACACATGTCTTTTGTTCTAGCAGCATCATACTAGCCTTTAGATGGAAATAAATCTGACCATCCATTATTAACCTTTAGCCTTCGTCTTGCCCGCAATGAACATGTGGCAATCTATCGCAATCCCTTGAAGAGTAATGATTGATCATCTGGCAATCAAGGCAAAGTGACAACCATTCGATCAACTCTGATATGTTGGAACCTTATCCCATCACTGGCCAAGAAGAAATGAGCCCCATCATCTTATATTGGCACTTGGTAGCACGACGCAAAGTCTTGAAGGATAAACTGAATGCATCTTATGATTAATGCATAACACCCGACGTTGAATGAAAAGAAAACTGCTCAAAAACTAAAAAGTGGGGATTACCATGGGGAACATAAGACTTAGGAAAAATTAAAACAAAGGACTCGCCAGGACATTAGTAAATAAAAGGAAAAGGGCCCCACGCATGACTTAAAACCCATGGGTTAAGGACGTAAGTGACTACAAAAAGTAACGCATGATTATAACATGCACAAAGGAGACCTAGGGTTTTAATGCCATGGAAGATTTAGGGCTAAAACTTTTGTAGTTAGGGCTTAAGAACATGGCTCTATTAAAGAATAATTTAGGTAGGATATCACCAAGGAAAACCATTGCGTAGGATATGAAATTTTAGGTAACATGAGTCTTGAGGGCTCAAGTTTCACCCCTATTTTTGTCAAATCATGTGTAACTTTATGCACATATGGTGGTGGCAATAGTGAACACCCAATGACAAATAATAGAGTCATGACTCATAAATTTCTCAATGCTATATTCAACATTAATATAGGGGTAATTATTTGCAAATTCATTTAATTTATTTTAATATATTTAATTTTAAAATGGGAATAACTAAATTAGTAGAATGATTATGACCAAAATCCAAGGTTAAAGTGTTCATGGAAATGGTAGTATTCCTCGACCTCCCTTTTCACGACATCATCAATTCCAGAAGTATATATCTAATAAAGGATTATAATTATTACATGCAAGTTTTACATAACTATATGAATGGTTGTATCATAACTCATTGTGCATGGGCATTAGTTTGGTGGTAGACCTTTGACCTTGACACCACATAGTGAAGGACATAATTGAACTTTCATGGAGGTTCACTTATTCATTAGTGGTGTTGTAAAAAAATACTAGGTATTCTTGATAACTAAACAATACTCATGTTGTTTCATTTTTTAGTTGTTAACATCAGAGACTCCTCCTAGTGTTCATGACTCATTTGATTGTGGGGTTGTTTCATCTATTGTGAGTTCCAAAGCATTTAACCAAGGTATGAAAGAGATTAGTAAATTTTATTTGTTTCTTTAATGGTTTATATTAAAACTTTTAATGATAGTCATCTATGTAGTTTAATTGTTATCTTGATTATTGTTGCATGGGCTTGTAACTCTAGATTATCAATGTGCCCCTCCCATTGATGAACACGGGATTATTTTTTAGTGGTAAGTGAATATTATATTATATGTCATCTTATAATTCAATTTTGATGTATATTAGTTATTGATGTTTATACATGTGATTTTATGAGTTGAAGCTACAGAGGAGTCAAGAGAGGAGGATGAATGAGCGCACTCAAAATACTCCAGTAGTGTATGCATCTCCATCCACAAAAATTCAAAGGCAACTCATTATTATTTTTCTTCCCATCACGGGAAATGACTAGATTAAGGACATTTTTGTATGCATATATGACATTTTTTGACATATTTTATATATATTGGAAATGTAACATTTTATGTTCATTTAGATTTCAGAAAGCCTATATAATGGTATTGGATATATTCTATGTATCACATTATTGGATGTGTGTGTCTGTGTGTGGATTCATGCCCTATGAGTATTTATAGTTCATGTTTTACATATGCAATTCATGGCTCATGTGTATTGATGTGTACTACTTCATATTTATGTGGATGTCTTATGTTTTATAGATTGCTAATGCCTTACAAATATTTATGCTTTACATGTATCTATGTATATTGCTACTTTGTGATTCATATTTTATGGCAACATGTATGTTTCATTCCTTAACCGTAATCATGTTTATCACTCATACCATACATTTTTTCTTTGCGACATAAGTAAATCTATATGGGTGCACCTTGTAAATCCATGTGTATGCTACATTCCTTATATGTTATGTTGTATTGACATATGTGCTTGTTGACTTAAGTGAATTCATAATTATGATTCATGCTTTATGTGCTTTGTGTATTCACATATAAAATTGTTGACATAAGTGAATTCATATGTACACTTCAAGATTTATGCATTGTGTATTTACATAAATGATGTAGAGGAAGGACCTTTAACATGACAAATACTCAAAACTTATACAGGTTTTCACCTATCCCAACATAGGTGCAACCTATGTAGTTTTCCTTAAACCACTTATATTGGCCTACTTAGGGATCTTTGACATATATGCCTTGGACATTAAAAAAATTCATAGACAAACTTTTATATGGACTAAACGATCATATACAACTCCCTTTCATTGACCAAAACAACGTAATGAAACTTTTATACAAAGCAGCTTCATTTGCTCATGTAATGGGGACAATCCTTTTGGTTCAATTGGAACACAAACATAATGTTGTCCTAGAACTCCTAAGATATACTCTTTGACTCTGATTCTTTTAACCCAAGACATGACTTATAGGTTCAATCCCTTTCTTATTGTCCTATTGGATTATAATACACACTATCATCCTTGTATAGATCAATAGGACTATCCTTTTGTGAAATATAAAAAATGAAAAATAAATTGTGATAGGAGTCAAAGTCTCATAATCATGCCCACTTATGAAAAACCCCTACCAAGATAACACCAAAAATGGATTGGTTTAACAAACAAACTATATCTTTTAATGTCTTGATAAACTATTATACATTGTTTCAAATCCAACCAAAAAAATGTGAAAACCTCCTATTCTGCTCTTGCAACTTTGCTGTCTTGAAAAAAATGTAATCACGGTCCTCTCTACAAAGTTTTAGACTTTTAGTATTTCTCACTGGTGGTAAGTGTAGTTATGCAATTTTATTTCTCGTTAGTTACCCTAGGTAGGGTTTCTACCTATCCACAAAAAATTGAAATATATTTCACAATACTAAATGAAATTTGATAAGACCAATTGCAAAACAAAGTTAATTCTATGTTCTAACATTCCCAATCATGCATTCATTTTTTCATGGACATATAAATTGTACAAAGAAAAAAGAAAAGCCTGCAATTTGTGAAAACACAAAGAAGAATGTAGAAAATCAACAATTTCTTGCTTCTTCACTTCCTCCAACTCTTGAGCTCACATTTGGAGAATATATTTATACATTTTCAATCATTTCCACTATCCAACTGAATACCTTATCACATTGTTAACAATCATAGCGAATTTAACAATTTTGACATTATTGCTTGACAACTTTTGTGCAACTTTGACAACATTCGACAACTTGATCTTAATCCGTCCAAAATGGATCAAAATGATCACAAATGGTCTTAAAAACCTTATTGGACCTAAACACGTTGAAACAAAACAAGAAACCAAAAATGACTATATGCACCCTTTGATGCCCTTGATACCCCTACATCAATATATGCTTCCTTACTTAGGTCAACTTAACTATATGTTTCATGCTTTATGTGTTACATGTAATCACATGTATGTTTTATGACTTAAGTGAATTCATATATACTTCATGAATTAAGTGAACTCATGTATTCATGTGTATACTTCATGAATTAAGAGAATTAATGTGTTACATATATTCATGTATATATTTTATGCTTGATAGGTATCTCAACATGTTATTCATACCTTGAGTACACTATATGTGTCTTACATGTATTTTGAAGTCATACTTTGCATATATTCATATGGGTGATAATGCCTTACAGATGCTCCTATGTGTCCCAACATGAAACACCTAGATGATGATTATAATCCTCATTCAAGACTCAAAGATATACAATTAAAATATTTCTAATTAAACATTAATATTATTAATATGAGCCAATAATCATAATTAAATCAATAATTCAAATTTTGACAGAATTCACATTCTATTCACTTTAGGGGACACATAGGTAGATAGTGGTTTAGAACGTTTGAGCAATTTGGGTAGAAAACAAGGGTATTTATAGCATTTAACATCCCAAATAAAGGTGTTGGCGTAGATGGATTGATGCCACGATGAGAAGTTTCAAAGATAAGCAATGTTGAACCTTTGAACTGAGCAACATTTCAAATTTTTGCAAGAACTGAAAAGTTGTCACCACTTTTGAATAGGGTCAAATGTTTAAAAAGTGAGAGGTTTTTGTGGGAAGAAATAAAAAAATCCCATAGAATTAAATAGATCCTTCATATGTTTCATCATCTTTGATAAATTCCTTGTCAAAGTTTGACCAAATTTGCACTTTATGCATTTTAGGGGATGCAGAGGTACAGAGTGGTCCAGAATGTTCAAGCGATTTGTGAAGCCAAACAAAGTCATTCCTAGCATTTACTCACCTAAATGAAGGTGTTGGTGTAGAAAGTTTGAGGCCACAAAAAGTGGTTTCAAGGATACATAAAGCTTCACCTTCAATTGAGTGACATTGATAGTTTTTAAAAGAACTGAAAAAATTTTGCCTCTTTTTTTTTTGATGGAGGGTTCAGACCTACGAGGCTGCCCAACAGAGGCACGAAGCCTACGAGAAACCAAATAGTGAAGGCCACCATAGAAATGTTTTAGCAATCCAATACGGGTGCACTCATGTCTAAGATCCAAGGACTAAAGGGTATACATCCACCAAATTCGCCTGGGGCATGATCCTGACCTCATCCCTTATGTTGTCAAAGCTTTTCACTCAACAAGACTTGATCCCTGGTGGGCTCATTTAGAACCATTCAACTTCACCAATAGACCAAGGGCCCATTGACTTGTTGCCTCTTTTGAACAGGGTCAAATATCTGAAAAGTGAGAGAGGTTTTTGTGTGAGGCAATAAAATAATCCTATAATATTAGACAAGCCATTCATATATCAACAAAGCTCCAAGAAATTCCTCGTCAAAGGTTGACACAATTCACACTTTATGCACTTTAGGGGACACACAAGTACGGAGTAGTATGGAACATTCAAGTGGGTTGCAAAGCTAAACAAGGTCATTCCTAGTGTTTACTCACCCAACTAGAGATGTTGGCTTAGATGGTTTGATGCCAAGATGAGTGATTTCAAAGATAGACAAAACTTCACCTTTAAACTGAGTGACAGTTCATATTTTTATAAGAATTGAAAAGTTTTTGCCACTTTTGAATGGGGTTGAATCTCTAGAAAGTGAGAGAGGTTTTTGTGGGAAGCACTAACATGATCCAAAATCATCTAACAGGCCATTTTTATGTTGAATGAGCTCTGAGAAATACCCCATCAAAGTTTGACAATTTTTGCACTTTATGCACTTAAGAGGATGCAAAGTTACAAAATGGTCTAGAATGTTTGAGCAAGTTGGGGATCTAAACAAGGGAATTCATGACACATAAACACCCAACTAGAGTTATTGGTGCAGATGGTTCAAGGCCACAATGAGTGGTTTAAAAGATACACATCATTGCAACTTTCAACTAAGCAACATTGCAAGATTTTGTAAGATTTAAAAAGTAGTCACCGCCTTTAAACAAGGTCGAATCTCTAGAAAGTGAGAGAGGATTTTGTGGATAGTCATAAAAATATCCCATAGCATCTGATAGATAATGTGTACATTGCATGAGCTCTGATAAATACCCCATAAAATTTTAATAATTTTTGCACTTTATGCACTTAAGACAATGCATGGGTACAGAGTGGTCTGAAACATTTGATCATTTAGGGAACCAAATGAGGGAATTTATGGAATTTACATGCCCAAACAGAGCTATTTTCATAGAAAGTTCAAGGCCATGATGAGCGGTTTGAAAGATACACAATGTTGCAAATTTGAACTGAGCGACATTGTAAGAACTTAAAAATGGTCATTGTTTATGAATGAGTTTGAATATTCTAAATGTGAGAGATGTTTTTGTGGGGATGCACAGGTACGGAGTGGTCCAAAATGTTCAATAAAGTTGAAGAGGTAAAAAATAGAATTAACAATAGTTACCCACCCAACCGGAGTTACTAGAGTAGAACAACATTGCAACTTTCAACAAAGTGACATTACAAGATTTTGCAAGAACTAAAAAGTGGTTGTCATTTTTGAACGGGGTCAAATATATGGAAAGTGAGAAAGGTTTTTGTGGAAATTTGTAACATTCTCTTGTACCATTTGATAGATAATTTGTTCATTTCATTAAATCTGAGAAATTTCCTGTGAAATTTTAACAGTTTTAGCACTGTATGCACTTAAGGGGATGCACAAGAATGTAGTGGTCCAAAATGTTTAAGAAGTCCAGGAGCCAAACAAGAGAATTTATAGCTTTTACCTACCCGAATAGAGCTATTGGAATAGACCGTTCAAGTCCATGGTGATTGGTTTGAAAGATACACAATGTTGCAACTTTGAACTAAGTGACATTGTGAGATTTTGCAAGAGCTGAAAAAATGGTGGCCTCTTTTGAATGAGTTTGAATCTTCTGAATGTGAGAGAGGTTTTTTTGGCAGTAATAACATGCTCTTGTATCATCTAATAGATCATTTTTATGTTGCACGAGCACCAAGAATTCCCTGTGAAAGTTTTCTAGTTTTCACACTCTATGCACTTGGTGCAGGAGCACCTAGGGTTACATTTGATCAACTCTCACATTTTGGTTTGGAAGACCTTCTTAAGGTCATGTGCATAAATAAGGTTGTTTAGGAGTGTTGTAGTTGATTTTTTCAATGTTGTGTTTTGATTGTTGTCAAATGTGTCAAAAGACCCTATACATGCTTTGTAAGCCAAATATGGCAAGATGTGAGAAATGGCAACTAGAGTGCTCAAAATTAATTAATTAAGTTGTAATTAAGTCTAGGGATAGCTTAGAGGTCATTTGGAACCCATACATTTGGTCAAGGCAATGAAAGAAGTAAAGATGTAAGTTGTTAAAACTTGCTTGAGCAACTTTTTCAACTTTTCAATGTTGCATGACAACATTTGGACAAAGTTTGCAAAATGCCCTAAATGGAGTTATGGGTCAGAATAGGTAGTTGCAACATGACCAGGGGACATATTTAAGGAATTTTCAAGCATTTCCCAAAAGTTGGATAATTTCCAAGAAGAAACAATAGATAGTTTTCTAAATAATTGTATTTTCTTGCATTTTTGTGTTGTGTCCAAATTCAATGGATTGAATCTACCAATCCTTCATTGTAGTTAGTAAGAGTTCAGTTTTTTATGGTGTTGTGAATAGTAGTTTAGTGTTTTTGTTTTGATCTTGCATTTGTAAATTAATTTTGTCCTTGACTCTGAGTCTCTGGACCATACAGGGTTGTATAGAAAATTATGACTCTATTTTGAAGTTCCCACCGTGGTAAACACTCAAGCCTTGGGGGAATGAAAATGGGGTCTATGTACATTTTTTTTTAGGAAGATGGAAGTTGCATTTGTGATTTTTAACCTCTTTCTCTAGGCCAGCTCCTCTATAGCCCAGCTAGGAAGCAAGAGTAACAGTGATATATAACTTGCAGAAGTAGATTGAATGAATCAATCCAATGCATTGGCATTACTAATAAGACCCTTGTAGAACTTTGGTTGTGAGCTAGAGGTGTCTTGACTCTATTTGAATGGATTTCTAATGCAAAGACCAAAGACTGATTAATTTCCTAGTAATTTAGCCCAGTTAAAGTTTTATGGTGTACGGATGATTTGGAAGACCAAGGCCAAGAAAATATTAGATATTTTATTAAAGGGTATCTAAATCACAAAAAAATTTAGGGGGTTGTGTGGAAGTTTTGTGAAAGAAAGCCAAAACCCTACAAAATAGGGCTAATAGAGACCTACTAGCTAGTAGCCCTTAAAAGTAGGAACTTTGGAAGGCGATGGGAGAATGAACCTAGGACCTTTGAAAACAATGGAATTTTGGATGAAATCACATCATGAAAATTCCCTTAACTCCTACAAGGTAATGCTAGAGGGCTGGTAAGTTGGTGTTTAAGCTTACTCTAGCTAGTTCAGTTGGAAAGAGTAGTAGATAAGAACTTGGAATTGATAGAGGAAATCAAGAGAATATAGGAGTTTAAATATCCTAAGATAGTAGGGGTTCTAAGAGAGAAATAAAACCTAATAATTCCTTGAGGGAATGGAGAAGAGCTAGGCTTATTTCTAAGGAGAAAGAGTTTCCCTATCAGCACTTAAAGAGACACAAGTACAGTGGCCCAAAACCTTTGAGAGAGTTGGGGAGATGAAAAAGGGAATTTATAACATTTTCTCAGACAACCAGAGCTATTAGCATGGATATTTTGAGACCACAATGAGTAGTTTGAAAGATATGCAATGTTATAACTTTCAACTGAGCAACATTACAAGATTTTAGAGGAATTGAAAAGTGGTCGTTGCTTTTGAATGGGATCAAATATCCAAAAAGTGAGAGAGATTTTTGTGGGTAGTAGTAACACAATCTCATACCATGTAATATATTATTTCTACATTGGATGAGATCTGAGAAATGCCCTGTGAAATTTTGCCAGTTTTTACACTTAATGCACTTAAGGGGACGCACAAGTACGAAGTGGTCTGGAACTTTCGAGCAAGATGGAGAACTAAAAAAGGGCATTCCTGGAGTTTACCCACCCAACTAGAGATATTTTCATAGAAGTTTTGAGACCACGATAAGTGATTTTAAACATATACAACATTACAACTTTGAACTCAGTGACATTGTAATATTTTACAAGAACTAAAAAATAGTTGGTGCTTTTGAAAGGGGTTGAATCTCCCAAAAGTGTGAGAAGTTTTTTTTGGGTATAATTAACAAAATCTCATAGCATCTGATGAATCATTCATATGCTGCACTAGCTCTGAGAAATTCCCTATGAAATTTTGACAGTTTTCCTACTTTATGCACTTAAGAGGACACATATGTACAAAGTGGTCCAGAACGTGCCATGAGCTCCAAGAAACTACAACCTAGGGTTCTTCATACAGATCAATCCTTTTATTGATGTCTAATAAGAAAAAATCATCTTATTGGTGTTTAATTGTAAAAACTTTATTTGTGTGGAAAATATTTTTAAATTTATACAAATTTTGTAATCTATTTGTAATATTTGTATATCATATGGTAAGGAAATTGGAAAATAATAAGAAAACACATATTTATCACTCTCATTAAAAAAAAAGCATACATAATGTTTCATTTTTACAAATATGCATGTCATATGTACATATATTCAAATAAGGTTGACATTACAATTGTTTTGCATACACATTCAGTCCAATGAACCAGTTAGATCTTCCCTATTCTTTATTGTCTCAAGTATTGCCTCGTGGTGCAACTCACAAACCTTCCAAAGAGTCTTATTGTATGGTTTATGTGCATACCTGATAAAATGAATATTTTATACAACAAAAAGGTTGGAATAATGAAGAATCTTCATGTGTGTCTCCCAATCCTTGAACATCCACAAGCTAGGGTTCTTCATATGATACCTTCTTGTCCATGTACCAGTAACAACTACTACTCCTATAATGTATTCTAAGTCTTCTCCAGTCGTAACAAAATGTTCCAATTTATTTTTTTCCTCAACACAATGAGACAAATAATAATATGTTCCTTATTTGATGTCTTTAGGTGCAATGACAAAAAAAAAATGGCCTGCAACGATACATGTCATAGTGATGATATTAATTTATTAAAAGTATTTATATGTGGACAATTTACCTGGTTGCACTAGATCAGATAAGAAATCAAATTCTATTGATGCTTCCATCTATGTTAGATGCGATGTTGTTGGTAGTCAATATTGTTGGTGAAATGATCAACTACCCTAGGGATTCATGACAAGGGCCTAACCACCTCCTATGGATTCTATAAGTCTAGTGGTTGTATCAGGCATTAAAAGGTCAATCTTTTGGTGCAACCAAAACCACACTTTTAATAAGTGGTATCAGAGCTTGGTCACATGTTTGAATCCCCTATAGTAATTTTGAGGGGGATATTGTTGGCAAAATGGCCAATGCTCCTTGCAATATTTGTGACAATAGACTAACTACCTCATGTGGATTCTATAAGTCTAGTGGTTCTATCGGGCATTGAAAGGTCAATCTTTTGGTGCAATAAAAATCACACTTGTAACATATATGTCTCCAACAAGATCAAAGATCTCATGCACTATTTGTCGACCCACTCCTTTAACTCACACTTGTCCCAAGCTTCATTTATACATAATGAAAAAAAGAACATCATATGTCATGTGAACACTCCATGAACTTTCATTAGAGATTCTAAAAGAGTGTAGCTCTTGATCCTACTAGTGTACAACAATCCTCAAATTTTGCAATGTTAGTTTCATCTATCAACCAAAAAAATTTGTGAACCGTAGACTCACCTTCATTGCCTAGACTCATTGTAGGATTACACTATTGCAAGAAAATTTTTACATCTGACAAGATTTCTTTGTCTAAGTTGTACATTAATTCTTCACATGCTAACACTCTTTTGATACATGCACATGCACCATCACGCTCCCTCATTCCATGCTTGACCTTTGTAAAATTCCACATATACTAAATACCAGTGATCTTATGCATTCTTCTCAACCATTAAAATGTATGAGAGTTTTTGAATTATGATGCACAATTGTCTGACCATATGATATGTTGATGGTATATGATATGCCACTATTAGCCAAATGACCATAGAAAAGTTGAAATAAACCTTGGACAAACTCTATAGAATGTGTGTGATCATCACTGATATAAAAATGATACTCCCTTGATATCTTTATGTTCTCCTCTATATTTTCTTGGGAATGCATGAATGCTATATGCAAAAATATAGCAACTTGTTGAGAGTTGTAATACTTTGATTACACCTTTTTTGTGATTGTAGTGTATAAATTTGTAAAAATTTAACAATGGTATTAAGTGGGAATGTGTCCTTGCATAACTTTAATTGAAAATCCAACCATCGAGCTCTATGATTATGCCTTGCATATCATACACTATTTTCTCATGAAAAATGCCCATAAAATGATACACTGGAATATTTTCAATGACCAATTCACATCATTTTTCTTCTTTTCCCTCTTTTATATTGTAGGTCACGGTCTTATATTTTCCAAATTCCACTATTTTATTCCCAACTGCATGTGTATTCTCCATATATTGACAAATCAAAAAATGTTGCAAGCCACCACAATTCATACACGTGCCATCCATGCATGAGAGCTTGTAAAATACTTGACAATCCACTCTTTCACATAAAATTATAGATATCAGGTCCCTTTAATATATAGGTAGATCCTTTATGTTAAACTCCTGTAAAACAACATTAGAATGCAAATCTACACATAAATGTCGATAAACATAAAAATGATCAAAAATGTTAACAAAAAAATATGTTTGAGTCGAATCCAAAAAATGTTCCGGATGTGGAGCACATATTTGACAACCAATCCTCCTTACAATATATCTTTGATTAGGAGACACCCGTGTGTTATTTTCCCAAAAATATTTGATCAAGGATTTCAAATCTTCAATGATCACTTTATCTTTTCGTGGTAGTCTACCATTGAATGCCCATAACCCATTTCTATTTGGATCCTCGACTCTTTGACATCTTCCCATGACTCTCATTAGAGATTTTCTACTTATTTTTAATGCTTTACTTGTCTTTCTAATGATTTAATCTTTCTTGGTTTGAGTTCTTACTATTGTTGATGTAAGTACACATTGTGTGGTAATACTATCTTTCATGTGTGATGTAGAACCCACACTCTCATATGAACTCATTAGATTCTTTACAATAGATTTATCACTTGAATCATCCATCATTCTTAGCCCAAGAATCTTCATGATGGGCCAAAATTTATGGTTTCTCATCATTTCAACAAATACTTGACATCTTCCTGTCACATATAGGTTCTCAAAATAATCTCCAAATGCAATTAGCATATCTTTGAAAAGTACACTTGGGAAGCTTATCAACCATTGGTTTCAAAATATTAGTATCAATATCAATCAAATACTTAGGATTTGTATATAAAACTCTAGGAGGTGTTCTAAAATTTTGAGTGGGCTCAACATTTGGAACATCAAAAACATTAGGGATGTATTGCATACTTTCAACCCGAGATGATGTACCTTCTAATAAGATGTTAAAGTTGGTGTACCTTCAACTTGAGATGTTGAAGATGGACCCTCGCCAACTTGAGATGTTGTTAATGGTGTGCCTTCAACTTTTGATGTTAAAAGTAGCATGTGTTCAACTTGATATGATGGTGTGCCTTCATCTTGAGATGTAGAGAATGCTATGCCTTCAACATGTGATATAGATCATGGTGTGCCTTAAACTTGAGATGTCATAGATGATGTGCCTGCAACTTTGTAATTCAATTATCTCCTTGCATGAAGGTTTCTTATACATTCCTTTTGTGGTACCAATTCCAATTCTCTCTTACTTTCTATTGATGTTTCATGTCCCTCTTCCAAATCATATCCTCTTGTATGGTATGCAATTTTCTTCCTTCAGGAAGTTGCCTCATTCTTTCCCTATTCTTTTCATTTTCTTCTTCACGCTCTTCTAGTGTTATAATATTTGGTCATTTTGTCGGCATGATGATGAATTATAAATGTTTGAAAAAGTACAACATGCATCTTAGTTGATAGAATCAATTTATATCTAATGCACACTCACAATTGAAATCATTCATTATAATTGTCAAATTAGCTTCAAACTCTTCAATACTTGGAGATTTTACATATCTTCCTTCTAATTTAAAGTTGAAATATAAATAATTGTATTACAAAAAGTAAAATTAAGAAAATAAAAAGTCCATATTATGAATTGTAAAGAAAAAATTCAATTTTAACATTTTAGCTCTAAAAAAACATGAAAAACATACCTTAAATGATCACTTCTTATAAAAAAGAATTCACTTATCATCTTCTACGCCATATAGTGAACAAAAAGGTGGTAGAATATACTTATTATAGTTGATCAAGGAAGTCAAAAACATGAAAATAATTAAATTTTTGGATAACACGTAGAAACTAGACAAGAATAAGAAAATGTGGGCCTGAATCATGGGTCCCTTGGTATTTTTGCCATTTTAAGTCAATCTAATATGGAGCATGCCATATATGGTGTGTGTTATATGGTATGCAAAAAAAGACTTCTTCCATCTTCAATATGTGCAATGCACCTACCATGGGGTGTGCGCCATATGTTATGCATGCAAGAGACATATACTTTCTCTATCACTTTCCCTCTCCTTATCACTCTCTCTCAAACTCTAAACGTTTACCCCTAAACCCTAGATACTATAAAAATTTACTCTAAACCCTTTACTATATCCCTCTCTATCTCTCTCTATTCATATACTAGTCCCTAAACCCTAAATCCTAAGCCCTAATCCCTTAACTATATACCATATACTAGTCCCTAAACATTGAATCCTAAGCCCTGTCTCTCTCTCTCTCTCTCTCACTCTCTCTCTAAGTCCCCAACCCTAAACCCTAATCCCTAAACCTATACTAGTTCCTAAACCCTAAATATTAAGCCCTTATCCCTTATCCCTCTCGCACATCTCTCTCTAAACCCTAAACCCTATTTTCCTCTCTCCTCCTCTCACTCTATCTCTCTCTAGGCTCAAAGCCCTAAGCCCTTAACCCTAAACCCTAAGCCCTCAATCATAAATCCTATTCCCTAAGCCCTTAACCCCCCTCTTTCTCAACCCGCTTTTCCTCTCTCCTCTCAATCTATCTCTCTCTATGCTCAAAACCTTAAGGCCCCAATCCTAAGTCCTAAGCCCTAAACTCTCTCTCTCTCTCTCTTTCTCTCTCTCTCTGCTCAAATCCCTAAGTCCTCAACACTAAGCCCTAAGCCCTAAACCCTTTACTAGTCCATAAATCCTAAATCCTAAGCTTTAAACCCTTAGCCCTCTCTCCCATCTCTCTCTCTCTCTAAGCTCAAATCCCTAAGTCCTTGACCCTAAATACAAAGCCCTAAACTCTTTTCCCATTTCTCTCTAAACCCTAAATCCCCTTTGCCTCTCTCAGCCTATCTCTCTCTCTATGTTCAAATCCCTAAGCCCTCAATCCTAAGTCCTAAACCCTCTCCCCATCTCTCTATCTCTAAACCCTAAAACCCCTTTTCCTCTCTCCTCTCACTCTATTCCTCTCTATGCTCAAAGCCCTAATCCCTCAACCCTAAATCTGTAATGTCCCCATTTTTTAGCAGGTCATTGAAATGATGGTGCCAGGTCATTATTGCGATCCTCGTAGTCTGGCGAGGGGTTTAGAGGGTCTTTGGTGTAAAATTACTATTTATAGTAAGTCGAGGGATAGTTCTGATGAGCTCAGACGAGTTAGAGGAGTTGAATGATGCTCTCAGTTTTCATTTATGGCTTCCGGTTTGGGCTCCAAGAATCTTGGAGAGAGCGTCTATTTTTAGTAAGTCACCCCGTCAAGTTCGTTCACCATCTTTTATCACCAGGATCACTCTAGTGCAAACAGATTTTGATTCTGATGCTTCTTCAGTGGTTTTCGCAAGATAGGTGAATTATTATTATTATTTGATTAAATTTGCTAAGGTTGCCATTATTGTTGGTATTATATGTTGGGCACCTGAACCGAGATGAAAAGTTTTAAATCTTAGGCACAAGAAACAGGGCCCTTGCGTGTCATAATTTCCTAATATTGTTGAAAAGGTCATTTTTTGGAGCCAAATGAGTTAATAAATTATATCACTCAATATGTGCCTAAGTATAAAAGTGCTTCAAGTGAAAAGTGTGTGAGAGAAGACACTTTTTAATTATAAAAACAATAGGCAAGGCATTCATTCATCATCTATCGAATATTGTTTATTGAATTTGTTCTTGGGAATTGTTCCTACTTTCTATGCCCTAGCTAAAGGGTCAAATTAGTTTCTAGTAGACTGATTCTGCTAGAGCTAAAAATCAATTGATTGTTGTTGTATAATCAATTGTCTTCAATCGATTGCTATTGTATAATCAATTGGATTCTTCCTTCATACTATTTTTCCTATGGCTGAAGGAAAGAGATAATGTTGAAAGTTTGTATGCACATTGAGGGTGCGGTTTCTTGCCTGTGATTGGAAGAAGAGATCAATTCTTCCCTTTTGTGCTGATGTATACGAATTGAGGAAATACTGAATTCTGGATTGAAATTGTCTGGATTGGCCGGCTGTGGCAGTTGATTGATTCCAGCAGATGAAAGGTTAATGCTGGGCATTTATACTATGGTTGTGTATTAATTAGCAGCCTGTGGAGTTGAGGTGGTGCTTTTGGATGTGGTGGTTGTTGTTGGGAAGGTCCTACTCCATATGGCGTCCATTATAGGGATCGCGTGAAGGGATACCAGCCACGCAACTATTGTAATCTCAGCGTGGGTGGAGAAGGTTGTTGCTAGAGGTCGTGGCTAGTAGTGGAGGGTGTTGCAAGGCTATCATTTCATTGCTTGATAAACAATCTACACCAATACACAGTGTTTTCAATCATTTGCATAGTTATGAATTTAATAAGTGTTGAAACTCTCAAGAAATATCGACTTGAATGTATTTTTCTAGTATTTATAAATAAATAGAGATACATCTTGTTTAATGATAAGGAATGGTTAAGGAATAGAAAATTGGTTTTCAAATATTCAAATCAGGGTGTTGTTATGCCCTGCATCCCTGTCCCTACATTTTGTGTGCAAAATGTTGGGTCCCCCTTTTTGTTTTTTTCTTTTGGCTCTTGCCTTGTCTTTTTTCCCCTGTTTCTTTGTTTTCTTTCTCTGAGTTTTCTATCCCACGGTATTGGTTTTTCTTTGTGTTTTTGTCCCTCATGTCTCTGGGACCCGGTCCCAGAGTTGGTTGTTTCTTTTCCAGGAATCGGACCCCAGACTCTGAGATTCTTTGTCGCGATGTCTCCTTTTTGTAAGAAGGTATGGGCATACGGAATCCCCGGGCCTGGAGTCTAGAGGTTTTCCTGTTCTGGAGTTTATAGAAGGAAATGTAACTTTCTTTTCACCTTGGGTATAAATAGGAATCACCTATCATTTTCATAGTTACCACGATAAAAACACTAAAGCATTTTTTGAGCGATTTGAGCGAGAATTAAGTGTGAGTTATTCGAAGCTGTTCTGAGCAATTACCAGTTGTTTTCGGTGCTAGTTGGTCATCATTTGGAGGTGGAAGCTATTGTAGAGCGTCTAGAGAGTCTTTTCCATCCTTACCTTTCTTCAAAGTTTCAGGTTGGTGTTCATGTTTCTTCTTCTATTTTTCTTCTTTTTTTGTTGCATTTTTTGTTTGCGTCTCTACTTTGTTTTTGTTTTCATTTTGCTCTGCATCCTCGTCATTTGGTTCACTGCCTGTTGGTGGGTTAGCTCTACCAGATGGTTTTCTTCCCTCTATGCAGGTGTAGGATAATGTAGATATTGTATATGATGTACATTTTCCACATGTCTTTGTGTAGGGTGGTTGTTCTGCCTTTCCGTTCTGCTGTAGTCTATGGTATATTTAATGTATATCCTTTTATTTTCCATGTATATACCTTTTGGCACCGCCGTAAGTTAGATGTATATTTTGTGTGTATTCATCTGTTCTTGCATTGAGCTTGTCGTGCTTCATCTATTTTCCATTCAAGTTTGTGATCTCCTTCTGGGCAGAATATCACCTGGTTGAAGCTCGGCTCTCAGCTGGTTTCAACCAGGAGGTTTTGTCTCTCCTCCGTCAGCCAGCCTTAATGTTTCATTTATGTCCCACATATGCATTTAAGTTTGTCCAAGTGACCTCCACTTTTTGCGCATTTAGAAATTTTGCGCTACCATTGCCATAACTCCCCATTTATTACATAGCCATGTGACGTCCACGTGCGCATAATGACTAACTTTTTGCTCACAACTTCCAACGGTTAGTTTTAAGGGCTCTGGGTCTTTTCTCTTCACAAGCCCACATCTTACTTTCATTAAGTAAGTTGGAACCCCTAGGCTCAGATAATGGTTAATTTTCCAAGTTTGCATTATATATATACTTCTTGGGATTTTTTAACCCAAACTAACTTTTTAGGAAATGGACGTGCCTCGGTGGTAAGATCTCCAGATCCTGGAATATTTTTATCTATGAATTCTAACGGTCACCTTGCCTTGCAGGTTTTTAGAATGCACCTTCATTATGTCTGAGGCTTCTGCATCTTCACCACCCTTGAGTCTGGAACTTCCCTCCACGGCAGTCACTAGGGTAGCCTTCAGATCCAAAATTGAGAGGGCCTTAGAAAAATTGCCTCTCGGCATAAATTACTTGAGGGACAACACCATCATGGGATCAAAGATTGAGTCCCAAGTTTAGTTAATAACTAACACCAGTGTCAGAATGTGGGTCAAGATGCAGGACCTGGTCAAGATAATTTTCATATAGCGACAGTCCGAGGATCCACTAGCAATCAGCGTCGGGGCTTCTAGGATTCTGAAGGCTGCCTATTTCCCATGCTCAGTGCAGGCCCCAGAGCTGATTCTCACACTTGCCGCACATTAAAACTCTTCTGTCTAGGCCATTATGCTCACTGCCACAGTCCCGACCGGATATCCCACCCCCGCGGTGTTTCTTGATGCCACTACTTTTCAAGTAGGCTTGGGGATTCCTCAGTTTGATAACCCAACTATCATGACCAGAGCTAATGCCTTAGTGCAATTTTAGTAGCTGGAGGTCACAGCCTAGCAATACATGAACAACCATTGGCTCAAGAGTCTCAAAAGGGACCCCAAGAAAATGAAATTACAGATCCCCCGGTCTGAGTTTAAAGAAAGTATCTAGATGGGGATGATAGCACTATGCTGAATCTTCAAGCAACCCCATGCCTGAGAGTTCTCAGGGTGGATGTATTACTTTTTACTTGGCATCACCACTGGTAGGGAATACTTTGATTAGGCGACCATTATCTCTAACCATGTAGATTCTCAGTTCCTTCAGGTGGTCCAGAAGCGCAAATTCTACATGACCTCTTATGCTCTCTAGGTCTTAGCTCAACAACAACCTGTCACTTATGGGCTACTCACATCGGGTGTACTTGGGATTGGCCCAGGTCAGAAGGCTTCTTGGGATTATTTCCCACAAATTTAATGGGAGGCTAGTTTTCCCAGTTTCTATCGGGTGAACGACGCCTTTGTCTATTACAACCTGCTCACACCTACCTGGGATGCAGGGTACCGCCTCTCCAAGGAGGCAATGGATCTGGTCAGAATTTATGGCCATTACTACATCCAATTCTAGCAGCATACCTACATAAGGATAATTGGCTTCTCTGGGAAGCCTTACTTGTTACCCAAGCATTGTGGGAACAAGATAATTCTCTTAGAATATTGTAGGCAAATCTTGGAGTTGCACGCCTTGTATGCCTTAATGAAGGTGACAAATGTTCCATTCCCAATCACTTGTGAGAATTACTCATGTAGTCTAGCCACAGCTAAGGAGGCAGATAGTGAACTCAAAAGCCTAAACTTGGCAAAATTTTATCTAGCACGGAAAAACTTTGATCCGCTTGGAAAAATTGCATTGGCACTTCCCCGTGCATCAAAGCCCCACCAATATCACATGGAGGACTTTTGAGAAGATTGGTAGGATGACGTTGAATTCTGGAGCTGGAATTATGTTCGGATGACTATGGGGATGATGGAAAGGTTGAAGCTCCAGACATTTCCAGATGACTTCTCAGACGTCAGACCCACAATAGATCCCCAATACAAGGCAAAGGGGATTGACAAGTTGTCTCTCCCACCAGTAGACTGGAATGCCCAAGAGGGGCCTACCATTGAGGAAATCACTCGCAACATGGTCGAGCATAACCATGAATAATTTAAGAGAGTATGCCCTAGGAGTACCCATAGGGCCACCCGGCGATACAAAAGCTGACTTCCAGGGCTGAACCTCTTCACAAGGAGAGGATAGGGGAAAAAGAATAATGGAAAATCCAACTCTACAGGAGACCCCCATAAAGGAACAACTGAAACAATCAATAGTATCCTCCCAGCAGATGAGGGAGAAATTAATCACGTAGTTGGCTACTCCAGTGCTCATGACCAGACCTGTCCATCATCCCTCTTCCCCTTTACTAGAAACATTAATGGTCAGGGTGACAAGAATGGATCCAGAAGAGGAACAGGTAGCCCTAAGGGACGTGGGGCCTCCTTTGGTACCCAAGCGGAAGAAAAGGCTTAATCCAAAGCCAAAAAAAGAACCGAAGCTCGGGATGCCACAAATACCACAAGTAGCAATCATTTGTTCTGACTCCCCAAAGCTGGAGAAAGAACTAGAGCACGCTCACATCCCAGAAAATCCTGCCCCTCAAGAAGAATTTGATGATGTATTTAGGGCTAACGAGTTTGGGAATTATAGGGGGACATCGTATAGTCAAAGGCAGAAATCCCCGAGCAGGAGGAAGCTCCAAAATAGGAACTTGTACAAGAGCAGGAGGAACAAATAAAAGAAGAAATGGGAGCGGAGAAAGAGATAGCCTCTAAGGTCCCTGAAATGCAAGATACAGGAGTTGCAGTCCAACAAAAGAAAAATGTACAAATGGCATCAGTTGGGGAAACTGGACCCACGGGAACAATCGTGACCCCAACCGCCATGTTCCAGGTGCCACTCCCAAAGGTAACATTTGGGGAGGTAATCACTGTGGCCCAAATGTTGAATCTTGGCTCGTTGCCTCCCCCACTACCAAAAGATGTACCGATGGAAGAAGACACCCCAGCAATAGAGGCTGAGGAAGAACAGTAACAAGAAGAAGAAGAAAACCCTAGAGGAACTAATGAGGACCCAAATATTGTTGAAGATATAGATGATGGGGAAAAGGACACAAGTATAATCAGAGAAAATATCGTCAGTGAGATAGAAAATACAGGGAAGGAGCCAGATAAGGCTCAAATTATTGAGGGGTCACAACAGGATATTGGGGAAAAGTCATAGGAGTAGATATTGGCTACAAAGCCACCCCACTCACCATAGTGGTTGGTGTAATCTCGAAAGAGAAATGCCCCATCAACACCTAGAGCCCATCTTTCTTTGGTGGAGATGATGGCCCAGGCGCAGAACCTGCCTAAAGTTAAGAAAGCCAGGATGGTTCACACCCTTCGAACCGAGTCGGGTGGAGAAATAGTCACAGTAATTGCGACACCTTCCCTAGATGTAGATGAGGCAACAACTAAGGCCGTAGATTATAATTTCACAGAGGTATCACTGGGGAAGAGAGGAAAATAGGGTGAATTGGACCTGTTGAAAGAAGCAGCCAAGGCAGTAGAGGATCACTACAAAAAAGAAGCTCAAAAGTTCAAGGCAGGACAGGAGAGAAATGCAAACCTCATGGGGTTGCTAACGAAGCTGGCCTGGCCTATTAGCGTTATTCCTCCGGGGGCCTCTACGTTAGACACACCACATCCACAGAGTGATATAGAATCATTACAGGTGATGAAGAAGAAGGCCCAAGCGGTTAATGAATGGGTTGCCTTGCAGTTGAGAAACATCTAGTGTTTCTTGCTATCCACAATCCCAGATCTATATGTGACCCACCATGTATTACATCAGGCTGAAACCACCTTCAGCATATGGTAGGGGGACATCAAGAATTATGAGGCATGGAAGGTTGAGTTAGAAGAAATCATCAGCCTCAAAGAGGAGATATTTCTGAGTCTGGAATTTTAGGAGAAGAGTCATTTGATTTTGTGAGGACCCAACACTCTAGACTTGACCTCACATTGGGGCTAATCAAGCAACTGGTGGGGAATCTATGTGATAAGGTCAATGCAGTCCAATATTCTTTCAATTTATACAAGTCTTTTGTTTTGAAGGTCTCTGGAGCTGATCCAGTTAGCACTGATACATGCACGCTGGAGGAATATGTTTTGGGGAAGTTTGATGAGTTAATGGAATCAAGGTATCAATCCCCAAAAGGGATAGACGAAGCTAAAATGACGCGAATAACTCACATGATACTCAGTGGCCACGATGCAGAAAATATGGTCGATGAATTTAAGGGAAATGTTCCAGACCTGGGGGAACAGATTGAGGTGGCCAAATACCGGCAGGCTGGCCTTAAAGACATCGATGAAGATGGAATTTCTCATCTCCTCCAGACCTTCAATGATAGTAAGCAATAATAGAGATTCTCCAGGGGCCAGAGAAAACCTTCAAGGAAAGTGTTTTGTATTCTTTATTCTTTTGGAATGTATGTTCCAGGATCCCGAAGTCCTAGATCCTACATTTTGTATTCTTTTAGTGACCCGTGTCCCGGTCCCCAAGGCTGACCGATCACTTTCAAAGTAGTTAATAAAGGTTGTCTAAAGGTGGATAACTACATCAAGGCACATCAGATTGGCAAGAGGTTTTCTGACAGATGGTCTTCCCAAGGCACCGCTTCAACGTTACACTTGGCACATCAGAGACAGGGCACCACTTTTCCCATTTATGAGGCATGTAGCCTTGATCCCCAGGGGATCAGATTTCTTCTTTCTCCTTCTTGGCTCTCTTCTTGAGGCCAATTCTTCCATTCCACCTCTCCTCTTATTCTTCTAACATGACAGGCCTTTTCCGTCTCTAGGTCTCATGTAGAGTGGCGCAGGTAGTACCGGCCACCAAATAATTTATTTTATTATAAAGTGTAAAATAAGTTAGGGTTAGGGTTAGATGGAATGATGTGTATAAATAGTAAGTCTAACCTCATTCCAAGGGTCACCAAAATTGATGATTTTGCAGTCCATAGTAATAGCGAACCAATTTTTCATTTCTCAAGTGCAGAGCTCAATGCTCCATAGTTTTAAGCTTTCAGTAGTTAGATGCTCCCTTGGAGCCACAATTGTACGATGCACCAGTGCTTGTTGGAAGAAATGTTAATGAAGAAGGAAGAATTCTATCAGTGATGTTGTTGGCATTCTGTCTTCTGGGTTGACGGTATTTTATGCTTTGTGTTCTTCATGTCCTTTTCTCTAATGCTTAAAGTAGATTAACAACCCCCTTTCCTTTGCTACTGATGAAATATGAACTGATGGTTGTATGTTTCTTCGGTATTTAGTGTAGTGTGTTAGAGCATTGTTGATGTTTTAAATATTTAGCATAACTATAGGTAGATGAAATATTTCTAACCCTGTAGTATCTTTTTTATTTTATTTGTTAAGTGAATGCATGCTTGCAGGAACCCACACTTACTTGAATCCCCGGAGAGAACAAGTTGAAGATAACCAGTTATCCCCCTCAAAAATAGTCACATCTCCCAACCAAGCCTCGCACCATCGAGACCCGACTCTCACGTGCTTGGAGGCCCAGGGAATCTCATTTCCCCAGATAACCTTTACAGGTAAAGTTGGTCGGTACCCCAGTACCCGGTGACAACTTACCTCTGTTGGCAGACCCGGTCACAAGAGTCCCGTCAACAGAAACTGGCGCTAGAAGGAGGGCATGAACTTGTCCCCCTCTCAGGATTCTAATTTTACACCTCCCAAGGGTTCCCCAAGCCATAGTTTTATGAGTCAAGACTTCAGTGGGATTGGGTCTTTCTCCCCAGCGAGATTTGAAAGGATCCTTAGATCAGCCCCTAACCCCAGAATTTTTTTCAAACTTGAGCCTCCTGCTCGAAAGAAACAGACCCTAAAAGTCACACCAGCCACTATTGTTTGGGGGTCTAGTGTACTATAGAATATCCAAACTTCCTAGATAATCTTGGGAATCAGCATTCAACCTGCTCAAAATTTAGCTCCACAAATGGTTGCATACTTCAGTAATACCGGGTCCCCTATGGGAACTTTTTCGGGCGCAACCAATGACTTACCCTCGCTCCCAAAAAAGATTTGCCCACGATATGAGCACCTAGGCTCACGAACCATAGAGGAACACTTGTAGGCATACAAAGATGCCATGAACCGACATTGGATCCAGCATGAAGATGTTGTGACCCTGATGTTTCCCCTATCCCTGGGACAGGGTGAACTGAACTGGTACCTTAACATTCCCACCAACTCCATCAACAATTGGCAGGACATGGAGGATGCCTTCTTGGCTGCCTTCCACGTACATGTAGACCCAACATGGTCCCACAGCTAGTTCATTTCTATCAGGAAGGAACCAAATGAACCCCTTACAACATTTAATCACCAATTACAACGCGCCCTAAAGCGGTGCACAGGTCCTTTCATTCCATCTATGAAAGTAACCATACAGACCCATCTCAACGCGATAGACCCCTTCGTTGCCACTCTCCTCTGGAGAAAAACCGCCATGGGTGACCGGGATACTTTGGTGAAAGTTTATAACCTAGCCTTAGAATTGTCCCACGGCCTCAACAAGTCATCGGGCGAGATTGGGCAGAGTACGCCATTCAACATGATCCCCGGTTAAACTACATACACTAGGGAATATAACCCCAATTTGAAAATGGGTGCCCCCATGACGGCGATGAATCCCCCGCCCCCGCCGATAGACAAGCAGGCCCGGTATGTTTATCCATCACAGACTCAAGAAATACCGGCTCTAGAATCATTCCCTTGAAATGAACCACAGCTGAACCAACAACAACAAAAACAACCATCTGGAGTGCCTTTCTTCCAGTCACCCGCAGCTGGAGGATTGCCACCCTCGACTCCAGCAAACACTGCTACCTTCCCAGGGAACCAACAATAATAACTGTCACATTGTGACACATATACTCAGCTGACTACCGAGGTCAAATCTCTCCAGCAAATGTTGTCCACCCTGACTGTGGACATGGGTCAACTGAAAGCGGGGTCCTACGCACCCCAGAACTCCAATTCCCAAAGAGGGAATATTTTTTCCAGCCAACGGAACAACAATGCCAGAGGAAGAAACTTCAATAATAGGCCTCAGCCCAACCAACAATAATGGAACAATAGCACGAATACCAGAGGTCTTCCTCTGAACCAAAATGCCAATCAAAGTGGTGTTGGACCATCCCATTTCACACCAGTTGCAGACTTCTAGCACATGACCAATTGGCATAGAATGCATGACACAAAATCCCACAATGAGGTAAACTATGCCACGCTGGAGAAGGTCATCATGATCTCCCAGCTGGACAGACAACAAACATCTAACCATACTCCCTCAGAACCTCCTGTGCAAGGGCCAACTCACAGTGCATTCACATGTGAGATCATCTTCTTTAGATCTATTGGGGAAGATGAAGAAGAATCTGAATTGCAGGGATTCTTTGATGAAACAATTCCAGCCTTCGAGGCCAATGCCTTCACCAACCCACGAGCTCCTTACAACACTCAGAGCCAAGCTGGTAAAGGACTAGTTTATACATCGACACCTACCAAAGATACTCCTCCCCGGGCCAATACAACTGATCGGTCTGTCCCTCTAAAAAGTTCTAGCTCTAACCAAGAAAAAGACTTGGCTGAGGGAAGCCATCAATTCTTGGGAGGAAGATTTGATATCACAAAAGTGTTAGAACAAACCACCACCTCCATGACTTTGATGGAGGTTTTGCTAAACTGTCCTGAGTAGAAGAAGTCTCTACTGAAACTCTTAGGAAACCTGGAAGTTGTCAGTCGCCCACCCAAGACTGTCTCTTTTGAGGATGCCAATGTGGCCATCTTTTGGGGAAGTAATGAAGATCCTCCATTCCTACTAGGCCTGAACATATAAGGCAAAAATATACACAACTTCCTAGTAGATTCTGGAGCTTCGAGCAACATCATGCCCTATCTATATGCCAGAAGCTCATATTTTGACCCATCCCATCTAATGGCATAGTGATTCAATTGGATAAAACTGCTATGAAAATGGTGGGATAATTGAAGAACATCCGGATATAGCTCATCTAGGACCCCAGAATAGCCAGCATAATCAATATCCAAGTGGTGGACATCCTAGAGACTTACGAGATTTTATTAAGTCAGAACTAGTCTAAGTCATTAAATGGATACTTTTCAATCGACTTCTCCCACTTATGGCTCCCTTGGGAAGGAGAATTAAACAAAATCTAGGTTGAAAGTGAACCCAGGATGAAGTAGGCCCTAAACAAATTTGGGAGGTTTAACGAGGTCTTCTTCTCTGAGATCTCCCCTGGGGTGTACCAACCCTTTGAAATCTTAACATTCAATTTCACCCTGGGAGAGGATCCCATAGTTCTGCAGAGGACCCAGGACCTAGAAGAAAAGTTGAGGGTTAAGGCTAACTCTTAGGGTGCCGCAGTGACCCCCGCTACACTCTTGTCTGGCACTTGGTGCTGGGTGCACTATCAGAAACATTCAGAGCTAGAGTGTGAGCCTTGCCTTTCCATCGCTACCTGGCACATTGACGCCTTCCAGAACAAAGAACATATAGCTGATTCCCCAGAATCTAGTATTCCTACTGGAAGCACTTCTTCAGTGCCATTTCCCCAGGGATCTCAACCCCAAATCACCCTGGAGGCAAACCTCACCCATGCACCATCAGTGCAGGAGGAAGCTCCTTCCAAGTCTTCCAAAAGAAATCCAAAGACTGCTTTATCTCCCCAGCTCTAGACTGCAAGTGATGACCTGTGGACCCTTAAGTTCGATGGGTCCTGATCCAAATAGGGCTATCGGACTGGAGTAGAATTAATCAACCCGCAAGGGAAATCCTTCCTCGCATCCTACAGGCTGCAGTTCAACTACACAAACAATGTTACAGAGTATGAGGCTTTGATCCTTGGACTCCTATTTGCATTAAGGAAAGGAATCACCCACCTCTGGGCTCTGGGTGATTCAGATTTGATTGTCAAATAGGTCCAGAGTCAATACACATGTCATGATAAAAGGCTGGCTGCATACCGTAATTGGGCATGGAGCCTTATTGAATATTTTAATGCCTTCGGCATTAATCTTATTCGTTGGTGATAGAATTATGTCTCGGATGCCCTTGTTGTTTCTGCCAGCATGCTTGAGCCCATGGCCGGCTCACGACTCCAGAGATTTTCCATTGAAATGATCCCCACCCCATCCATTCCAGACAATGTCACCCACTCTCAAGTTTTTGAGGACGATCAACATATCCTGGCCTTCATGGCCAATGTTGGTGTCTTCGAGGACCAGATAGTAGAAGAACAAGACCATGATGATACTGGGTAGGGTGATGAAGACAATGGGATCATGGGCCTACCTACCAACACCATCCTGAAGGGGATGGTCACGCTTGAACGTATCTTTGACTCAGACCCTCGGGGCTGGGAAAAGATATCATCCTCCTCTGAGGGAGGAAAGTTTGAGAAAGTGAACATTGGCCAGCCCAGTGAAGAAAAGATGATACACATTGGTACTTCCTACTCCCCTGAAGAGAAGGAAAATATTCTTGCGGTTCTTTGAGAATACATAGACGTGATCGCATGGGGGTATGAGGATTTGAAAACATATGACACATCCATTATGACTCATACCATCCCCCTGAAACCTGATGCTAAGCCTTTTGGGAAAAAGCAATGGCCAGTCAACCCGCTGATCGATCCTCTAATTCATCAAGAGGTGGAGAAACTATTGTCAGCCCAGATAATCTTCCCAATCTGGCATACTATGTGGGTTGCCAATTTGGTCCCTGTTAGAAATATGAGCGGTGAAATTCACCTCTGCGTGGATTTCCAAAATTTGAATACAGCCTCCAAAAAAGACAATCACCCTCTCCCCTTGTTGGATGAGGTGTTACAGATAGTGAATGGGTCACAGATGATGTCTTTCTTGGATGGATACTCCGGATACAACCAAGTCATGGTTAAATTTGAAGATAGACAGAAAATGGTGTTTACCACCAAGTGGGGAACGTTTGCATATCAGAGGATGCCCTTTGGCTTAATTAACGTAGCGGCCACATTTTAAAAGGCTATGGACATTGCATTCGAGGGCCTTGTGAATCGGTGCATAATCATCTACATGGATGATTTAACCATCTTTTCTCAGGACATGTGTGACCATTCTGCCCACCTCACCCAGATTTGTGAGAGATGTTGTAGGTACAGAATATCCCTTAACCCCAAGAAGTGCATATTCGGGGTCACTGAAGGGAATTTTCTCAGGCATATCATCTCTGAGAAGGGTATATCTATTGACCCTGAGAGAGTTGAAGCGCTGCTAAATCTACAAATGCCCGGTAGCAAGAAAGAGATGTGATCTTTCTTTAGAAAGATCAACTTTGTTTGGTAGTTCATCACTGGATTCGCCAAGATAGTCAAGCCACTCAATGAAATGATAAAGAAAGAAACCAAAATTGAGTGAAGTCCTGAGGCAAATGGGGCATTTTCCCAGATTAAATAAACCATAACGGAAGCACCTATCCTGGCTAGTTCGGACTACTCCCTCCCATTTGACATTTACTCCTTTGCTTCGCCGCATTTTATCGTGGTAGTATTGACCCAAAAGGTCAAGGGGGAAGAACGACCCATAGATTTTATGAGCTCCCCCTTTAAAAATGCCAAAGTTTGGTATTCATCATTAGAAAAGTAGGCCTTTTCTCTTGTTCACGCCGTGAAGAAATTCTGGCATTACATTCTCCGGATCAAGGTGCATGCTATCATCCCAGACCAAGCTGTGAAATCTCTGCTGATGAAGAGTGAACTGGGTGAAAGATGAGGGAAATAGATGGCCATCCTCTAGGAATATGACTTAGAAATGCAACCCATGAAGATATTCTAAGGCCAGGGACTGATTCGACCGATGGAAGAAGAGACTCCCCACATAGAATGCCAAAATTACACAGTGCAGTCTATCACTCAAGACCTGTGGTACACCAACCTAGTGTACTTATTATTAAACAAAAGATGCCCAGAGAGGTTACCTCCCAACAAATGCCGCACCCTATAGATGAAAAGCGCCCACTTCATGATCAAAAACTCTGCGCTTTACCATAGGAATTACGAGGGAGTGTACCTTCGGTGCATTGATAGGGACCAAGCTGCAAAAATAATCAAAGAATTCCATGGGCAGTTTGGAACCAGGCATGGCTTAGCCAAAGCCACCGCCCATCAGATCCTTCGGGCCAGATATTATTGGCCCTGCATATTTAAATATTCTTATACTCATGTCCGAAGATGCCATACTTGCCAAACCGTGGTACACTATGAGCATAACCCGACTATGCCTTTACAACCAGTCTTCGAGGCTAGGCCCTTTTTCCCAATGGGCATTTAAATTTATCAGGGAAATCAATCCCAACTTGTCTGCCAACCACTGATACATCCTAACTGTAATCGACTATTGTACCCAGTGGTCTGAAGCCATACCTTGCAAAAACAACACGGTAGATGTAGTTATCAAATTCCTGAAAGAAGATATCGTCACAAGATTCGGAATGCCCTTCGCTATAGTGTGTGAAAATGGTCTAGCATTTCCTTCGACACAACTACTTGAATGGACCTATAACCGAAAGATCACTCTGAATTTTTCTAGCAACTATTACCCCTAGGGGAATGGTGTTGCTGAATCAACGAACAAAAATTTGCTTGAAGTGATCATACACCTGCTAGAACAGAACCCTCGGGATTGGAACCAAAAGCTGAGGTTCACCCTCTAGGTGGATTGCATTCAAATTAAGGCCACCCTAAGAATGTCCCGATTCCATCTGGTTTATGGCCAGAACCTATTTTTTCCAATCAACTTACATATCCCAGTTTTGCAGTTTATGCAGGAATTTGGCAACCGGGATAACATTGTGGAGGTTCAGCTCCTGAATCTAGTGCGAATGGAGGAACAAAACGATGCAGCCCTTGAATATTTTGCATGTCACCAAGAAGTGGAAAAATTATGGTTTGACCATACAACCCAATACAAGGCCTTTTAGATTTCAGACTTAGTCCTGTTGTGGGACAAGGCCTGGGAAAAGAAATGAAAACACACCAAGTTCCAATGGCTCTGGCTCACACCATACCTAATCTTAGAAGTCTACAAGAAAAATACCTATCACCTTAACACCATGACTGGAGAACCTGTCCCATTTCCTGTCAATGGACAGTTTCTCAAACATTACTTTGAATGAGGTCAGATTGCCTAGAGTTGTACTTTATGAAAATTTCTCTTGCTTGTAAATATTTCGTTCCCGGTGCCTCATTGGGAGGTGCCTTGCTTTGTAAATAGTCTTGGTAGCTGCCCTCCGAGACCACCCCTTTTATTTTTTCATCTTTTTTTTTTCTTGTCTTCCTTTTCGGGTTCTGACGTTTTTCCCTCCCTCTTGTGAGGATTGGTATGCTTCACATAACATCTGGTCTTTGGGATATTGTCTTTAACATGACGATGAACTTAAGAATCTATTGTTAGCATGATGGAATCAGTCTGGTCTCCAAAGTTATTTTACAAGTTTGGTAGCAAATTATGAGTAGTCTTCATTGGATTTATCTCTGGAAGTCCAGTAATTAGTTAAATTAAAATTCTGAAGGAACAAGTAATCGGACACACCGAGGGTAGATCGGTCGCACTGGTTGATTGGCCCAAGTCTGAACTTTTAAAAGATTCTTGCTGAATTCAGAGTTTTCCTTTCCCATTCAGAAAATTAAGGTGGGTGGAAGGGTGAAAGAAGTACCGCCATTGAATTTAGCTAAGCTTAAGCTTAATGGTGAAAGAAGTACCGCCCTCCCACCCAGAAGAAAATAAAATAATAAAGAAAAATGGGATGAAACTCTGGCCTCCAGGAGAAACGAGTGAATTTGATGAATTTGGGGTTTGATATGATTAGTGCCTTCTCTCTGCTTCTCCCAGAGGTCATCAGTTTGATTTCCTTCCAAAGCACACACTTCACCACTAATGAAAGGATCATGGACTAAATCGTGTATGGCCGGATGTTCTCAGATGTTTCACACCTTCCAAGTAAGATGCTTTGAGTAACGATTGGTTCTAGTTTTTCTAACTAGAGATCATGTAGTTCTCAAATGCACCAAGGCATTCATCCCAGATAGTCACCATTTTTTATGCCCTGCATCCCCGTCCCTACATTTTGTGTGCAAAATGTTGGATCCCCCTTTTTTTTTTTTGCTTTTGGCTCTTGCCTTGTCTTTTTTCCCCTATTTCTTTGTTTTCTTTCTCCAGGTTTTCTGTCCCATAGTGTTAGTTTTTCTTTTTGTTTTTATCCCTCATGTCTCCGGGACCCGGTCCTGGAGTTGGTTGTTTCTTTTCCAGGAGCTGGACCTCGGACTCTGGGATTCTCTACCGCGATGTCTCCTTTTCGTAAGAAGGTATGGTTGCATGGAATCCCCAGGCCCAAAGCCTGGAGGTCTGCCTGTTCCATAGTTTGTAGAAGGAAAGGTAACTTTCTTTTCACCTCAGGTATAAATAGGAATCACCTGTCATTTTCACACTTACCACGATAAAAACACTTAAGCGATTTCAGAGCGATTTGAGTGAGAATTAAGTGCGAGTTATTTGAAGCTGTTCTGAGCAATTACCAGTTGTTTTCGATGCTAGTTGGTGATCATTTGGAGGTGGAAGCTATTGCAGAGCATCCAAAGAGCCTTTTCCTTCCTTGCCTTTCTTCAGAGTTTTAGGTTGGTGTTCCTGTTTCTTCTTCTATTTTTTTGCTTTTTTCGTTGCATTTTTGGTTTGCGTCTCTGCTTTGTTTTTTTTTTCATTTTGCTCTGCATCCTTGTCATCTGGTTTGCCGCCCATTGGCGGGTTAGCTCTGCTAGAGGGTTGTTCACCCTTTATGCAGGTGTAGGATAATTTAGATATTGTATATGATGTACATTTTCCACACGGTTTTGTGTAGGGTAGTCATTCTGCCTTTCCATTCTGCTATAGTTTGTGGTGTATTTAATATATATCCTTCTATTTTCCATGTATATACCTTTTGGCCCTGCTGTAAGCTAGATGTATATTTTGTGTGTATTCATTTCATCTCGCATCAAGCTCGTTGTGCTTCATCTATTTTCCGTGCAAGTTTGCGAGCTCATTCTGGGTAGAATACCGCCTGGTTGAAGCTCGACTCTTGGCTGGTTTCAACCAGGTGGTTTTCTATCTCCTCTGTCAGCAAGCCTTAATGTTTCATTTATGTCCCACATATGCATTTAAGGTTGTCCAAATGGCCTCCACTTTTTGCGCATTCAGATAATTTGCATCACCGTCGCCATAACTCCCTATTTATTGCATAGCCACGTGATGTCCACGTGCGCCTGACGGCTCACTTTTCACTCACAACTTCCAACGATTAGTTTTTCAGACTCTGAGTCTTTTGTCTTCACAAGCCCACATCTTACTTTCATTAAGTATGCTAGAACCCCCAGGCTCAGATAATGATTAATTTTCCAAGTTTGCATTATATATATACTTCTCAGGATTTTTGAACCCAAACTAAATTTTCAGGAAAAGGACGTGCCTCGGTGGTAAGATCTTCGGATCCTAGAATATTTTTGTCTACGAATTCTAACAATTGCCTTACCTTGTAGGTTTTTAGAATGCACCTTCATTATGTCTGAGGCTTCCACATCTTCACCACCCGGGAGTCCAGAACTTCCCTCCATGGCAGTCACGAGCCGTTAGATCCAAAATTGAGAGGGTCTTAGAAAAATTACCTCTCAGCATGAAGTGCCTGAAGGACAACACCATCATCGAATAAAATATTGAGTCCCAAGTTCAGTTAACAACTGACACCAGCATTGGAATGTGGGCTGAGATGCAGGCCCTGGTCAAGATAATGTTCATACAATGAAATTCTGGGGATCCACTGGCGATCAGCGTCGGGGATTCCAGGATTCTGAAGGCTGCCTGTTTCCCATGCTTGGTGTAGGCGCCAGAGCTGATTCTCACACTTGCAAAAAATTACAACTCTTCTATCTAGGCCATCATGCTCGCAGCCCTGGTCCCGATCGGATATCCCACCCCCATGGTGTCTCTCAACGCTGCTACTTTTTGGGTAGGCTTGGGGATTCCTCAGTTTGATAACCCAACTATCATGACCAGAGCTGATCCCTTAGCGCAATTTTAGCAGCTGGAGGTCGTAGCTCAGCAATACATGAACAACCATTGGCTCAAGAGTCTGAAGAGGGACCCCAAGAAAATTAAATTAGAGATCCCCCAGTCTGAGTTTAAATAAAGTATCTAGATGGGGATGATAGCACTATGCCAAATCTTCAGGCAACCCCATGCCCGAGAGTTCTCAGGGTGGATGTATTACTTTTTTCTTGGCATCACCACCGGCGGGGAATACTTTGATTGGGCCACCATTATCTCTAACCATGTAGATTCTCAGTTCCTTCAAGTGGTCTAGAAGCGCAAATTCTACATGACCTCTTATTTTCTCTAGGCCTTAGCGCAACAATGACCCATCACCAACGAGCTACTCACATCAAGTGTACTTGGGATCAGCCCAGGTCAGAAGGCTCCCTGGGATTATTTCCCACAAATTCAATGGGAGGCTAGTTTCTCCAGTTTCTATCGGGTGAAGGACACCTTCATCTATTACAACCTGCTCACACCTACCTGGGATGCATGGTACCACCTCTCCAAGGAGGCAATAGATCTGGTCAGAAGTTATGGCCATTACTACATCCAATTCCAGCAGCATACCTACATAAGGATAACTGACTTCTCTTGGAAGCCTTACTTGTTACCTAAGCATTGTGGGAACAAGATAATTCTCTCAGAATATTGCATGCAAATCTTGGAGTTGCATGCCTTGTATGCCTTAAAGAAGGTGACGAATGTTCCATTCCCAATCACTTATGGGAATTACTCATGCAGTCCAGCCATAGCCAAGGAGGCAGATAGCGAACTCAAAAGCCTAAACTTGGCAGAATTTTATCTAGCACAGAAAAACTTTGATCTACTTTACAAAATTGCATTGACACTTCCTCGAGCATCAGAGCCCCACTGATATCACATGGAGGACTTTTGGGAAGATTTCTAGGATGACGTTGAAGTCCGGATCCAGCATTACATCTGGATGACTATGGGGATGATGGAAAGGTTGAAGTTCCATAAATTTCCATATGACTTCTCAGACCCCAGACACACAATAGATCCCCAGTACAAGGCAAAGGGGATTGACAAGTTGGCTCTCCCATTAGTAGACTGGAATGCCCAGGAGGGGCCTACCATTGAGGAAATCACTCACAACATGTTCGAGTGCAGCCATGAATACTTTAAGAGAGTATGCCCTGGGAGTACCTGTAGGGCCGCCTCGGCGATACAAAATCTAACTTTCAGGGCCAGAACCTCTTCACAAGGAAAGGATAGGGGAAAAAGAATAATGGAAACTCCAACTCTACAGGAGATCCCCATAAAGGAACAACTGAAACAATCAATAGCATCCTCCCAGTAGATGAGGGACAAATTAATCACGCGGTTGGCTACTCTAGTGCTCATGACCGGACCTATCCATCCTCCCTCTTCCCCTTCACTAGAAGCATAAATCATCAGGGAAACAAGAATGGATTTGAAAGAGGAACGGGCAACCCTAAGGGACGCTGGGCCTCCTTTGTTCACCAAGCAGAAGAAAAGGCTTAATCCAAAGCCAAAGACAGAAATGAAGCTTGGGATGCCGCAAATCCCACAAGTAGAAATCATTTCTTCCGACTCCCCAGAGCCAGAGAAAGAACTAGAGCATGCTCACATTCTATAAAATCCTCCTCCTCAAGAAGAATTTGATGATGTATTTAGGGCTAACAAGTTTGGTAATTTGTAGGGGGAAATTGTACAGCCAAAGGCAGAAATCCCGGAGTAGGAGGAAGCTCCAGAACAGGAACCTGCGCAGGAGCAGGAGGAACAAATAGAAGAAGAAATGGGAGTAGAGCAAGAGATGGCCTCCGAGGTCCCTGAAATGTAAGATATGGGAGTTTCAGGCAAACAAAAGAAAAATGAACAAATGGCATCGGTTGGGAAAACTGGACCCACGAGAAAAACCGTGACCCCAACCATTGTGTTCCAGGCGCCACTCCTAAAGGTAACATTTGGGGAGGTAATCACTGTGGCCCAAACATTGAATCTTAGCCCGTTGCCTCCCCCACTACCAAAAGATGTACCGATGGAAGAAGACACCCCAGAAATAAAGGCTGAGGAAGAATAGCAACAAGAAGAAGAAGAAAACCCTGGGGGAACCAATGAGGACCCAAATATTGCTGAAGATATAGATGACAGGGAAAAGGACACATGTATCACCAAAGAAAATATCACTGATGAGACAGAAAATATAGGGAAGGAGCTAGAAAAGGCTCAAATTATTGAGGGGGCACAATAGGATATTGGGGAAAAGTCACAGGAGCAGATTTTGGCTGCAAAGCCACCCTGCCCGCCATAGTGGTTGGTTGAATCTCAAAAGAAAAAGGACCCATCAACACCCATAGCCCATCTTCCTTTGGCAGATGATGGCTCAGGCTTAGAACCTGCCTAAAGTTAAGAAAACCCAGACGGTTCACACTCTTCAAACCGAGCCGGGCGGAGAAACAATCGCAGTAATTGCAACACCTTCCCCAGATGCAGTCAAGGCAACAGCTGAGGAAAAAGATTATAATGTCACAGAGGTATCACTAGGGAAGAGAGGAAAATAGGGTGAATTGGACCTATTGAAAGAAGCGGCCAAGGCAGTAGAGGCTCGCTACAAAAAAGAAGCTCAAAATTTCAAGGCAAAATGGGAGAAAAATGCAAACCTCATGGGGTTGTTGACTGAGCTGGCCCAGCCTATTAGTGTTATTCCTCTGGGGGCCTCTACGTCAGATGCACCACTTCCGTAGAGTGATATAGACTCATTATGGATGATGAAGAAGAAGGCCCAAGCGGTTGATGAATGGGTTGCCTTACAGTTAGGAAACATTTGGTGTTTCCTGGTATCCATACTCCCAGATCTATATGCGGCCTGCCACATATTACATCAGGCCGAAACCACCATCAGCATATGGTAGGGGGACATCGAGAATTATGAGGCATGGAAGGTTGAGTTAGAAGAACTCATCGGCCTCAGAGAGGAGATTGTTTCCAAGTCCAAAATTTTAGGAGAAGAGTCATTTGATTTTGTGAGGACCTAGCACTCCAGACTTGACCTCACATTGGGGGTAATCAAGAAACTGGTGGGGACTCTACATGATAAGGTCAATGCAGTCGAATATTCTTTCAATTTATACAAGTCTTTTGTTTCAAAGGTCTCCGGAGCTGATCCATTTAGCACCGACACATGCACGCCGGAGGAATATGTTTTGGGGAAGTTTGCTGAGTTAATGGAATCAAGGTATCAATCCTCGGAAGGGATAGACAGAGCTAAAATGACATGAATAACTCGCATGATACTCAATGGCCATGATGCAGCAAAGATGGCCGATGAATTTAATGAAAATGTTCTAGACCTAGGGGATCAGATTAAGGTGTCCAAATACCAGCTGGCTGGCCTTAAAGACATCGATGAAGATGGAATCTCCCATCTCCTCCAGACCTTCAAAGATAGTAAGCAAAAATAGAGATTCTCCAGGGGCCGGAGAAAACCTTCGAGGAAAGTGTTTTGTATTCTTTATTCTTTTCAAACGTAAGTTCCCAGATACTGGAGTCCCGAATCCTACATTTTGTATTCTTTCAGTGACCCGTGTCCCGGTCCCCAAGGCCGACCAATCACTTTCAAAGCAGTTAATAAAGGTTGTCAGAAGGTGGATAGCTACATCAAGGCACATCAGATTGGCAAGAGGTTTTCTGACAGATGGTCTTCCCAAGGCGCCGCTTCAACGTTACACTTGGCACATCAGAGACAGGGCGCCACTTTTCCCATTTATGAGGTATGTAGCCTTGATCCCTAAGGGATCAGATTTCTTCTTTCTCCTTCTCAGCTCTCTTCTCAAGGCCGATTCTTCCATTCCACCTCTCGTCTTATTCTTCTGACATGACATGCCTTTTCCATCACTAGGTCTCTTGTAGAGTGGCACAGGTGCTACCAACCACCAGATAATGTATTTTATTGTAAAGTGTAAAATAAGTTAGGGTTAGGGTTAGATGAAATGATGTGTATAAATAGTAAGTCTGACCTCATTCCAAGGGTCGACGAAATTGATGATTTTGCAGTCCATAGTAATAGCAAACCAATTTTTCATTTCTCAGTTGCAGAGCTCAATACTCCATAGTTTTAAGCTTTCAGTAGTTAGATGCTCCCTTGGAGCCACCATTGTACCACGCACCAGTGCTTGCTAGAAGAAATGTTAATGAAGAAGGAAGAATTCTATCAATGATGTTGTTGACATTCTGTCTTATGGGTTGACGGTATTTTACTCTTTGTGCTCTTCATGTCCTTTTCTCTAATGCTTAAAGTAGATTAACGACCTCCTTTCCTTTGCTACTGATGAAATATGAACTGATGGTTGTATGTTTCTTTGGTATTTAGTGTAGTGTGTTAGATCATTGTTGATGTTTTTAATATTTAGCATAACTATAGGTAGATGAAATATTTCTAACCCTGCAGTATCTTTTTTAGTTTATTTGTTAAGTGAATGCACGCTTGCAGGAACCCCCACTTACTTGAATCCCCGGAGAGAACAAGTTGAAGATAACCAACTATCCCCCTTGAAAATAGTCACATCTCCCAACCAATCCCCACACCGTTGACACCCGACTCTCACGTGCTTAGAGGCCTGGGGAATCTCATTTCCCCAAATAACCTTTACAAGCGAAGTTGGCTGGTACCCGGTGACAACTTACCTCTTTTGGCAGACCCGGTCACAAGAGTCCCGTCAATAGGTGTTTTTCTTGAAAGAGGTAAATTTGTGCAAAAACATAATGAATTATTAGCAGAGCCAGGTTGGGCTCATTACAGTGGTATCAGAGCTATTTTCTTGCCATCCTTTGGGGTAGGAAGATATACTTGAATGCAGATTTGGTATTATATTTAGAGTAATCAGCACTCCTGAGATAGACAGATACATGCAGCTTAGCTCCAAGAGCCGGTACAGCAGTACACAAAAAAATGATAGGATAGATACATTGATGGGGAGACTTAGACTCCATCAGTAGAGGCTGGCAGATAGTCTGTTGGATCTAGAGATAGTGGATAGGGAAGCTAGGTACATGGTTTCTACTTTCCATACGCCGTCATCGAGATTGCAGGGCAGGAAACTTGAGCTTTCCTTGACAGGTGTCATAGATGTAGACCCACCAGTATATAGTATAACACCTACTCTTATATCTGATGATAGACAGGTGGACGTGCTAGTACCAGTGGTAGACTATAGGACTGAGCTTCAGCAGGTTGAGGCTTTTCGTGTAGTTGCTACAATCGATACAGATACAGTTGATGTAGTAGTTGCCTCTGATGGTCCAGTTGTTCTTGAGGATGGACTTGTTATCAGAGATGTATATATCAGCTGTCATAGTGTAGCACCAGAGCGAGAGGCAGCACACCTCTCAGATAGGGTAGGCGAAAGCCAGGAGCTATCTTGTTGTAGTGTGGATGACATTGTGATACATCAGGAGATGACGACTTTAGTAGATGTCAGTACCACACCCAATTGTATTATCGAGTCAGAAAGTGACTCTAGTTCAGATTTCTAGGAGGATACTGTAACACCCCAAAATTGGCATCTTGCAACCCTAACCAATTGTGTTGCATTTGTCATTCTTCTGAATCATCGAAGTCCTATTATACTAGGCAATTTTGAGTTTTTGACTGACTCTACTCGACCTGAGTGTCAAATGTAGAAAATCCTAAATCTACATTAATCATACATCATATTCAATTCCTAAATACCAATTGGCTAAACAAACCTTATGATCAAATTAATTTAATTAATAAAGTCCTAGCACTTTAATTAAATTAAATTCACCCTCTTTAGCTAAGACACATGAAAAAGGAATTAAATAATATTCAATTATTAAATAAATATCCTCATTTCAATAATTGAATTTAATTATTCAGATAATTAAGAAAAAGCAATTATGAGGTCATATTTATTTAATTAATTAAATATTCTATCAAAAATCTTTCTTTTATTCAGAAATGGAAACTTTGAATTAATTGGGCTTTAAAGAGAAATAAAATAATTTAATTCAAATAAAACAGAATTAAATCAAAGAAAGAAAATAGTTAAAGCAGGAAGAAAACAATTTATTTTATTCTTTTGAATAAAGCTTTCTATTTTTAACTAGCTTTTCTATCTATTTTATTTCAAAGAGGAAAGTTTCTATTCTGATCATCTCAGAGTCTATAAAAGAACTCTCATTCTTCATTCAAAACCCCCTGAATTTCTGAAGAAAATATGCATTGTTA
>MU224432.1:989577-1001838 GCA_018584345.1 Thuja plicata | reverse complement strand
AAGTGAGAGAGCTAAAGGAGGTGAGGGTTTACAGTTTATCATTTAGGGTTCAAGGTTTGGAGAGAGAGAGAGAGAGTATGGGTTAGAATTTTGGGTTTAGTTAAATAAAGAGAGGGAGGAGAGGGGGAAAGAGAGATGCAGAAAGGGAGAGTGGGAAGAGATTGAGAGAGTAGGAGAGGGGGAGGGAGAGGGGAGACAAGGTTTAGGTATTTGAGCTTAGAGAGAGATAGAGTGAGAGAGGGGGAGAGAGGGAAAGAGGTGGGGGAGGTGGAGAGAGGTGAGTGAGAGGAAGAGAGATGGAAAAAATAGAGAAGGGAAAGAGGGAGCTAGTGAGAGAAAGAGATAAAGGGACAGAAGGCTTAAGGCTTATCATTTAGGGTTTGGGGTATGGAGAGAGAGAGAGAGAGAGAGAGAGAGAGAGAGTTAACAAGGTACAGTCAAACAATTTTGATCAACAAGCATCGTATGCATCGAATTAAGCTATGCGAGCTTAGAGGTGTGTACTATGTGATAGAATAGACCTTCACTTAAGGTCAATTAGATTTTGGAGTTAACTAGACAGAGTTATAGCCTACTGAAGTTATGCGAAGATAGCACAACAACGATATAGGGAAGATGAATGGTCGGGATGATTAAGTGAGTATTTTGTGGAATCCAAAAGTACTCCTTTGGATTTGGATTGGGTCCTACCCTATTTTTGTTGATGTATGATCAACGACTATGTATTTGTTATTTGGTTAGGATTTGGCCACATTTTCTGATGTTCTTGTGAGCTGACTGGAAGAATATTTTGAGATCGAGTATATAAGTAAAGTTTTTTTTATGATGTGAATGTGTGTGTGGAATGTGTAGATGCATTGTGATGTCAAAATCAGACAACAAATGATGCAAGCTATAATTGGGACTACTTAAGCATAGCAGATGCTTGTATAGTTCACATTGAAAAATTATTGTAACAGACCGATTTTCTTTGTAAGAGCAATGTGCTCATTGTATACCCCTAACAAGGTTTCTATCCTTTAACAAGGATATGTACTAAATTTAATATTCAGCTCCTTATAACTTCTTAGTGCATCATTTTTGGGTATACTTCTTAGTGCATCATTTTTGGGTATCATCCCCACTGGGGTTTTCTCTTGGCTAGGGTTTCCTCGTGAACAAATTCTGGTGTTATGAGTTGTCTACTTCATGTGCTTATTCTTATTATTTCAGTACTTGCTTGGTTAAATTTATTTAGAAAGTGTTGTAATACTGATTCACCCCCTCTCACTATTACTTATTCCTAACAATTCGTATTAGAGCTTGTGGCCCTTGGAGAGAAAGCATAACAACTTAAGGGAGATCCATATGGATTAGAGTAGTTTGGAAGATAAATTTGAGGGAGCACTTGAAGACCTTGATAAGAGAAAAGCTGATAATACTGAGTTGAAATTCAAATTGAGAAGAACTGAGGGATTCATAAAGAAGCTTAAGGAACAACTTGAACTTTCCAGGAACCAAAGACAAGAGATTATGGATAAAATTCAGGATGAATCTGATAATGATACATCTAATCAAATTAAGCATCTTGAAAAAGAGAAAGAGACATTGAAGCATGAATGTGAAGCTACCACCATTCAGATGGCTAAATAAATACAAGGGAAAGATGAAAAGACAAAACTTGAAGAAATCTTGAAGAATGCAAATGTGCTGATGGAAAAGATGCAGTTTGAGCTTGATGATTACAGGACCAAGTATCATGAACTAGAGAAATACAACCCAATTATTAAGTGAGAAATTGTTGATGCAGAGAATCACATTGAAAAAATTCATGCAAACAGTGACAAGATTGATGAACAAAGGGATAGAAAAAATCCTAAAGGTGCCATGACAGGAGTTGGTTTTGATAAAGCAGAATGCTCAAAATCTCAAGAAAGACAATTTGAAGGCAAAATAGTTGAGACACCTAATCAACATGAAGATCATATACAACAAGAGGAACCTAAAGAATAGTTCAGACCCTTCAGAGGAAGATGCTTTGGATGTAACAAAGTTGGTCACATGAAGAGGGATTGCATAGGTAAGGCTCCTTACAAGCCCTTTTCTGGTTATTGCTTCAATTGCTATAAATATAGACACAAGAAGACAAAATGTAGAAAACCTGACCAATCCCACACAAAACAAGATTACATCAGAGAAGAAACAACAGCTAAAATTACATGTTACAAGTGCAACAACTTTGGACACATACAAGGAACTGCAGGTTGCAGGTTAATCAAAACATGACATCCCCTACATGTTATAAATGTAACAATCAAGGACATATATTGAATTTTTGCAGGTATAATGGTGTTACAAGCAACAGAAGATGACCACCTATTGTTTCAAAGAAAAATGTTGGTGATGTTGGAAAAAGTATGGCAAAATACATGGAAGAGTCTGATAGTCGATTTGTGAAGGGCAGTGGTAAAGTATGGAAAGCGAAGGAACAGTGTGAGCCTAAGGCTCAGGAAGATTCAATAGATGTTACTAAACCCTCGCCTAATATTGCTACTTCAACCTAAATGGCCAAGCATGGCCTTAGGGGGAACTTTGGAGAAATAACATAAATCTATCTAGCCCTTGTATGTGCAGAATAAGTTGTGGCAAGCTTATGGACAGTAAATATGTTTGGTTTTGAGTCTCTATATGATATCTCTTGGTTGTGCACACTTTATGGAATGATCACCATAAATTTATTTGACTGGATCATTTAGAGGCTTATAAGTTCATTGGGAAATGTGTCGATCAGTGCATAGTGAAGTATAAGTTTATTCACTTAGACATTTTTGTTCACAATTCGAGTAGAGCTGAAGGACACCAGAGGAACAAACAAAGAAGATAGGGCATTTTCATGATTGTTGAGCATGCATACCCTGATTCATCAAGGAAAAGGTATTTTGATAGGTTGTGAGCTTTGTCTACTATGGATACTTCGTTGGTATTTGATGTTCATGAATTACCAAGGTACAAACTCAAGAAACATCCTTACAAATCCACTAAAGATGATCTCGAAGGTGAGTTTTTGCAAACACCCTAATACGTGCTTCATGTGGAAGACATTAGGGAATACATTCACTAAAAGTATGATTCAATGGGAGGCTTTAATATCTTCAAAGAGATGAAAGACATGATCAAGGAGGATGAGAAATGGAAGGATGAGTTTTCTCATTTAGAGAAGCCCCTGTATTTTGTGAATGTCAGAACTCTATGAGTTTGATGAAGAGGAATGGATCAAGATTGTTCTTAGCAGAGTTCGTGATCAATTTCTATGGATAGGTGAGCAGCATGTTAATATTACCAATGATTTGATCCATGATGTAATAGGATTGGACAATTCTGGCATTATCCCTATTGCAAAGAAGAACATGAAGAAACAGGTAGAAACCCTAACGGACTCTAGATGGGGTAAGAGGGCAATGACCATAGCCGACATATTTCAACAAGATGTGAGGTTGATTTCTTTCATTTTAGGTATAAACTTCATTACAACAGCCGACCTAATTCGGTTTCTATGGGAGTCATTATGATACCCTATAAGATGGCGAAGGAGAATGTTAAGTATAATATGTGTGAAGTTCTCAGACAACAATTCCTGGAGAATGTCAAGCAAATTAAGAAAGACAAATCAAAGGCATTCAGGTTTGGATCATTGTTAATATATATCTATATTCATATAGTTCATAAATTTCTTGGAATGCACCCTAAGGCATGGAAACACAACAAACCTACTGGCATTCAAATTACAAACAATTATAGGAGACAGAATAGCACTTGGGTAGATGGAGAATTATTTTCCATGTTCAAAATTCTGCAAAGGCAAATGAAGGAAAGAGTAAGGACACCTGAGGAAATTATTGAGAAATACAAGGATACAATCTATTTCATGGTTGAAACAAATTGTGTATGCTTTGAGGCAGTTAAACCTAGAAAGAAGTGGAGTTACCCTATGATATATGAGTTCATTGCAGAAGTTCTTTCAATGCAAGTAGAACATGTCTTATCATTTGATACTGATCCTTCCGAAGAAAGATGGGGAACATTTGAAGAAAACTCAGCCAAGATTAGAGAGGAATAGACCAGAGTTCAACAAGGAAGAGGAAATTTGAGAATGTAGTTGACAATCTTGCAGAACATTTAGGTATTACCAAAGATGAGATGAAGGAAGTAAGGAAGAAGATGGCAGAAGGAGTTGATGGGTTGGAAAGCACTGCTCCTGCAGCCCTACCACCTCCTAAAGCTGATGAGGTGACTATTCCACCTCCTACTGTGGTTGATGTACTTGATACTACCCCTACACCACCCAAGAGGACATCATAGATAGAGAAATCATCAGAGATTCCTATGAGAAGCACAAGGTCCTACAAATAGACTTCACCACCTAAAAGACAAAGGACTGAAGAAGAACAGAAGAAAACTAAGGAAAGACAACTTTGAAAACCAGATCTAAAGATGTTGGCAAAAATAATTATTGATCAAGGAAATCTCAATCAACTACCTAAGTATTATGAGAGGTAAGATGAGAAATATAAGATTCTGATTGAAGATTTTGTCATAGATCATATGCTAGTATTAAAAAGAATCTACTTTAAATTGAAGGTAGTATTCCTAAGGAGTTGTATGAAAATTGGAAATAAGGGAATAATTAGCACTCACATAATATTATCAGATGAGAAGGAATGCTATAGATGATATGCTACCATTTGTCTCATATGATGAACATGAGAGGATATTGAAAGCAATAAAACCCCTGCTAAGAATAAAAGAAAGATTAATAAAAATTATGGGGATCGAGGAAGTATGATGAGGTCATAGAAGATACACATAAATCTATTGATAAGGTACTAATGGAGACAAAACCCGAGAAGCCTCCACCTCATAAGTCCAAGGATACTAAGCCCAAAACTATTATGAGAAGAGATTCCTCTAAACCTACAAAACTAAACATTGATTCACCTAAGGATATAGATGATAGCTGATAGTTTTTCAGTGCAGTGAAGCAACCAGACTTCTTTGTTGCTAGTGCGCCTATGTCCTTGGACAATTTGTGGAATATAAGTGACCCTTTTCAAGGGAATGTAGATACCATTACTAATGTAGATGGGAGAAATGAACAAAGTGAATTCAATCTGACTGAGACCGAGAAGGAAGTAGACATAAAGGCATAACTAAATGAAATCTCAGTTGTGGACAAGAAGGATTCAAAAACTAAGGTTGAAGTTAAGCTAGAAATGAATGTATCTATTCCTGTTTCTTCAGCCTTATTTTTGGAAAGTGGTGATAGACCTCTGATGTTGATGGTATGGATGAGGATGAATTGATGAATTTATCTTGCATAGCCTTTGCTAAGGCTAAGGAGATATCTAAACAGAAAACAAACAAGAAATCAAAGGCATTGGAAAGAGCAGTTGATAGTATCAACAAACTTCTACCCCTACCTATCACTTTCCAAGGAAATGACATAGTGGATAAATTGAAAAAATTCCTTGATGACTTTGATGTTCACTTTGGCTCTTTAGAAAAGGTTGTAGTAGTTAGATCTAGAAAAGATTGCATGGTGAAGAAGCTGGAAGAGATATGTAAGTCAATCAATTGGGATTTGGGTAATACTGGATAGCATTATTACTAAAGTGAAGTCATGTATAATTCATGGAAGAAAGGTATACAGTTACTGTATAAATCCTCTTATGCATTTAAATACTATAGATGACATCATTGAAAATGAAAAAAGGACATTAGATGGAATGGTAAAGAGTTGTGGGTCCTCCTCATAAACTATCATTGAATTGGATAAGGAAGTGTCCAAGATGTTGGAAAAAATCTGTGTGCTTGAGACCGGCAAAAAGAAGAGTGCTGGGAAGATTTAGTGTGTAGAGGAGTCTAAACACTCTAAAACTATCAATTCTAGAGAAACTTCTTTCAGATATGGAGAAAGCCAATAAATCTCTTACTAAAGACATGCCTATAGGACTAAAGGCCACTAAGATATCTTCTTTTTCTCTAAATGGATTGATTCATGTTGGTCAAATCTTGGTGAAGACATGGACAACAGAGGTGAAGATCTTATGTACTTCACATGGTATGAATCTTTGATGAGTAGTTCTGAAATTTTGATATGTATATAGATACTCTTTCTAGTATACCATTGCCATTGATGTCAAAGGGGAAGTGATGAGTATGAAAAATATGCACTTAGTTAGTATTTTTCTATTGAGCACTTAGTCATTTTTTACTAAGTGTTGCCATCAATGCCAAAGGGAAAGATTGTTGGTAAGTGGCCTGAACAGCGTAGCTTATAGATTTTCATTTATGGAAACACTACTCATTGGCATGATCACTTGAAGTACAATCCAGTTTTGGATATTTAGTTTTATAAAAATGACTAAGTCTAGGATGTAGTTAATAGGGTACAGTCAAATAGTTTTGATCAACGAGAACCATATGCATCAAATTAAGTTATGAGAGCTTAGAGGAGTGTACTATGGGATATAATAGACCTTTAGTTAAGGTTGCTGGGATTTTGGAGTTAACTAGACAAATTTATAGTCTGTTGAAGTTATGTGAAGACAATACAACAACGATACAAGGCAGATGAATGGTCTTGATGATTAAGGGAGTATTTTGTGGAATCCAAAAGTGCTACTTTGGATTTGGATTAGGTCCTACCCTTTTTTTTGTTGATGTATGATCACCGACTATGTATTTATTATTTGGTTAAGAGTTGGACACATTTTGTGATGTTCTTGTGAGCCTACTGGAAGAATCTTTTGAGATCGAGTATATATGTAAAGTTTTTTTTATGATGTGAAGATGTGTGTGGGATGTGTAGATGAAGTGTGATGTCAAAATCATATAGCAAATGATGTGATCTATAATTGGGACTATTTAAACATAACATATTCTTGCATAGTTCACATTAAAAAATCATTGTAATAGACATATTTGCTTTGTAAGAGCAATGTGCTCTTTGTATACCCCTAACAAGGTTTCTATCATTTAACAGATATATGTACTAAATGTAATATTCAGAACCTAATAGGGCTAGGTCTTCTAATATGGACATTATACTTCTTAGTGCATAATTTGTGGGTATCATCCCCACCAAGGTTTTACCTTGGCTAGGGTTTCCCCGTGAACAAATTATGGTGATATGAGTTGTCTACTTTATGTGCTTATTTTTATTATATTATTACTTGCTTGGTTAAGCTTGAATTGGTTAAATTTATTTAGGAAGTGTTGTAATACTGATTCACCACCCCCCCCGCCCCTCTCAGTATTACTTAATCCTAACATGAGATAGAGAGGTGCAGATGGAGAAACACAACTAGAGAGGTGAGACACTTAGAATGAGAAATAGATGCTAGAGGCCTAATCATATAGAGATAGAAGGTTTACATGAATAGATTATGATATAGGGAGCTAGGGTAATGAAACATGGATGTAGAAGTGGAGACATAGACAAAGAGAGACAAATTAGCAATGTTAAAGCCATAGAATTTTCTATATATGTCGTTCTTCATATATGGCGCATGTCATACTTAGAGAATTATTTACATATGGTGCATGTCATATATGGTGCACGACATATAAAGCATGCACCATATTAAAAAATTTGGGAAACACCAAGCCTTAGGCTTGGATTTGCCTTGGGAATCCAACCCAAAGGCTTGGATGACTATAATAGGTTTGAGATGTGTTATTTAGAAAACATTCAAAAAATTCTCATATTTTTGTTTGTGCTCCCTATCAGGGTTTCACGTGGTTCAACATAGACAAAATCAGACGTTATGATTTTCTTAAGCATTGTGCTTGCTATCTAACCATATAATTTATTTTGATTTTGACTATGATAAGTTTTCCATCTCTAATTTCTTCAATAAGCGGATCTATTTTTTTAAAAAAAATCAATGTGTAGTATTTTGGGTATATATTTTGGCTCCTACATCAAAATTTAAAACAAATTACAGTTTTACACACTAGACTCCATTCTCCACACCTATAAACAAATAGAAGTTTTCATTTTCGATTAGTTTTCAAAACTTTCTAGGGGGAGCATGCTCAAATTTCATGTTTTCAGAATGTGTCCACTTTAAAAATTCATAAAAAAATTATACATTCATAAAAAAGTTAGCCAAAAAATCTAGGATAAACTATGTGATGCTAGCTAGCTTCTCACTCGAGCAATTTTTTTTTTATTTTAAAGTTGATATTTTAGGGAGAGAACACCAGACGCTATGTTATGTTTTTTCACAAAAAATAGGACCACTTTGTGTGCTCCCCCTTTTTTAGGCCCTTCATCTCAACAATTTTTTTTTTAAAGTATTTTTAGAAACTAGATTCGGAGTAATACAACTCTTGATTTTGTCGCATCTTCAAATTCTGAGTGTAACTATCTTGGTTTTCTTGTTGAAGTTCAAATTTTTCTTATTTTAGAAAAAAAGTGGCATCTTATACCCCCCTTTTTTGTCTCCCATCTTTGTGTACTTACCCATCTAAAGAGTCATTTTTTTACCTCTACTCACAATAGGTTGACATCAATGACAACATTAAACTCACAATGCTAGCACTATAGTTGACACAAACTAAAGAGGAAGATTCAATGATTGTGAAAGAGATCACAAAGATAAAGAAGATATTAGAAATTAGTGAGAGATCTAAAGAGATAGAAAGTGAAACAATGGATATGGTGAAAGAAATTATAGCTGATGATAATGAGGTAGAGGTAAATTTTGATTTTTCTACATTGTGTAATGAAAAATTTAATTTGCAGATTGTTGAGAGAAAACATAAGATAATGGATACGAATAGTTCTTTAGTTGTAGATTGGTGTGGAGATATTGCATGTTTGTATGCCAAAGTAGTAGAGCATGTGTGAAGCATGAAGGATGGTAGTTAAATGATGGATGCAAATCCAATAAAGGAGAGTATTCAACACAATTGTGGGAGATTGATGATAGTTGTTTTGGCAAGATGCTATAAGAAGAGGAAAAAGAAATGACTTCATATACAATTGTCGTAGAAATGAAGTTTCTTACATATTGTTCTTAATATAAAGGATATTTTTATCACTCAACTCCACTTTTGTGATCCTATGCTCTCAAACCTTTTATCAAGTGCATTTTATGTAGGAGCATTTGGTAGTGGATGGCAAACAAAAGAGACCACTTAAGGACAAGAATGGTTTGGAATCTTATATGAAAAGAACAATTAATCATTATTGTTGTTTAAAAGATAACAAAGAATTGAAAGAGGAAAAGACTAGATAGATAGTTGAATTGAAATACCTCAATAGGGAAAAGTTAAAAATTTGATGTTCTAATAATGAAAAAAAGAGGAGAGAGATTACTTTTTAAAAGAGATATAGCCTATATGGAAGTGATTATAAAGAGGCGCATGCACTAGGGTGTTCCTGTGTGAAGAGAAATAATTGAAAATACTAAATTATCTAAGCAATTGTAAATTGTGATTAGAATGAGATGAGGTGTAGGGATGAATAGAAGAGAAAAAGAGACAAAATTGGTACTAATTTTGGTAGAAGTAAGATAGATGATGTATAAGAAATGGTGTTGATTTTAATTTAAATTACATAAATTTGGGATTATGGAACAACAATGAGGGAGAACGCTAAAATAGGATGAATGTGCAGCAAGAATAATATAATTATGTTGTGGATTTAAGGCCATAAAGTGGAGGTAGAGGAGTCTAATAAGAATAGGGAATGATTGAAGTGCGTGAAATAGTAAATAGTGAGCACCAAAAATAATTTCTATCATACAAATATTGCAAATATGAAGATGATTAATAGTTGAAGAAGAATGAGAAGGATGAGAAAGAGAGAATGGCAGAGACAATGTCAGATTCCCTCTTAGAGTAAAATGGATTGAAAAGAACGAGGAGAATAGAAGGAATCCATGGAAAGAGGAAAATTGAACTGGAAAAACTATAGAAATTTGGAATTCAAAATAAACACAGACACTGAAGTTTGAATAGAATTTTTTTTTTAAAAAGAACTTTAACGCATGAGAGTGTATAGAGAGAGTATGTAAGGAGGACGGGTTTAGAAATAAAAATTAGTTAGCAAGTAAAGAAAGGTATATAGCATATTTTGAAAAGTATTTGAAGATTAAGTTTTCTTCAAATTGAAGTTTAGATATTGTGAATTCATATGTAGGCTTTATATTTTTTTTTTTTAAAGGATGTATTTTTTTACTATGAGCTCAATTATTTTTTTAAAAATAAATTACATGGGAGTTTTGTCTAAGATATTTGTCTAGCTGCATCTAAAGGCAATTTGATAAGACTCTGTTTTGACATCTAAAACATGAGAGGGTAAGACTTTCTTTTATACTCAACCTCACAAAACATGTTGAAATTTTTGAAGAAGGAAAACATTGCGAGAATTTTCTTGCTCGAAAATTTTCAACCATTGAAGGGTACAAATTTAGGTCGTTTAGGCTATACTACGACATTAGGTGACATAGTCTAGGGGACTAGGGTTCTAGGGTACACTAATCACCCTAGTCCAAGAGGAATAGGGCGCTAGGTGCCTTAGTCCAGACTTCCAAGGCTAAGAACAAGGTTAGAAAACTAGAAAGGTTGTTGAGACTCTATGGTGATGACATGTAACTGATTGAATGTTTGATAATGTTAAGTTGAAAGATGATGCAAGACATTAAATCAGTTAATGGTTTGTATTGTCATTGATGTCAACTTGATATCATCTGTACGGTCATGTACATAATGCCAAAGACTTTAGAGAATCAATGGAACAATGATTATGCTTTCAACAATGCATAAAAGTCAAGTATTCACTAAGTGACAGACTACACTGATGGAATGCACACCATCGGTAAAGACAGAGATAAAGTCACAGTGATGCCCGATGAGCAGAAGACAGCGTTGCCTGATGAAGCAAAATCACAGGATGCCCGAAGAGCTAAAAATAGAGTTTCCCAACGAGCAAGATCCAATTATGCCCGATAGACGGAGATCCCGAAGCTAACTAAAGTTACACCGACAGAACTGGCAGTTGTCACCGGCGACGAACTGCAGAATTGACCGACAGAATAGAGAGATTAGAAAATGACAAAATATCTAGCTGGCAGAGCTTAAGGATAGAATTAACTGATTATTTTATTTGTTTTATTGAGTCACAGTTAAGCAATTGATTTATATAGTTGGCAAGAAGATAACTACGAGATAAATCAGGAGTTAAAGCCGTAAATAAATTTGGCTAGATTATTTTTCACGCCAAGAATAAAGAATAAAAAATAAAGGAATATCGTGTCTATATAAGAGAAAAGCATAATTAATTTTTGTAAGCAATCAGATACACGGGGGAGTGAATTGAAAGAAGATGCTGAAGAGAAACTAGTGAAGGATAAACTTCATACAATCCTGATCAATCAAGCTAAGGGAGAGCTAAAGAATTCTGCAGACACCGACGAACAGTGAAGCACAACATCACAGAGCAGAAAGTGTGAAGTACAAAGGAATTTTATTGATACATTGATCAGAGAGATATTGTACATAAATAGATTTGAATATCTGCAATTCAAAGTTGCATTAGAAACAAGTCATTGTGTTTCAGTTTAACCATTGAAGCATTAAGTCTCTTAACAAAGTAGGAAATAACCGTCTTCTATAATTGAGGTATATCCTAATAGATTACCAAAAAGGTTGATTCATGATAGTAGCATCGGTCTTACCTAAAGCCTATTGACAGTCTAAGAAGGAAGCTGATTCAAGGATGGTAGTAAGATTAGCATAAAGCCTATTGATAGTCTAAAGGCCAATTCAAGGATGGTAGCATAAATGTCAGATACTAAGTGACAACCTATGTATAAAAATCCTCTAACAAGGTTGCACTTAACCATGTGTTTGTAACCTTTAACAGGGTTGGCTCCTAACAGGGCTCACTTCAGAATAGTAAAAATTTGGGGTACCGGTCCCAGTGGTTTTTCCCTTAATAGGGTTTCCACATTAAAGTCCATGTGTTATATGTGTATGGTTTATTACTTTATTATTTTACATTTCACATATGCATTTCTGGATTAATTGGTTTACTCTGCATATTTGTCGAGCTTCGGTAAATAAGTTTTACTGCTTATCTGTAGTCAAGGAGAATAAGGACAGACAAGGTAAACTGATAGACAGTTAATTATTTCAAGTATTTCAAGGCATACATCTTGTAGGGACTTAATAATCTGAGGTGTATTGATTGGTGGATTAAAGTTTAAAGGA
>MU224432.1:971997-987770 GCA_018584345.1 Thuja plicata | reverse complement strand
TCAAGTATTTCAAGGCATACATATTGTAGGGACTTAATAATCTGAGGTGTATTGATTGGTGGATTAAAGTTTAAAGGATAAATTTTTGAGGCCACTGATTCACCCCCCCTCTCAGTTATTACTAACATATGGTTGGTCTTGTTTTAATCAGAATGAGTTAATTTTGGGTCCATAGAAGGGGAAACACCAAATTTATCCCCAAATGAGTATGAAATTGTATGAGGATACAATTTTTAACACTACATCAACAATTGTTCTGATCATATTGATTCTCAAGTGGCATCCACAAAAACCACTATTTTTGCTCACTTTTCTTCAAAGTTCAAGCATCACAACTTCACACCTCGTTGTTAATTTTCACATAGCATCATGCTTCAATTGATTATTAACAATTTGATGATGTGTCCTCATGTTTGTCCTATAGATAGTTTTAAACCTTTGCCACCTACTTTTGATCCAAAAGCGTTTTGTCAATACTATCGCCAACCTAGTCATGGTACAGAGATATGTATCGATTTGAAACCACGGGGGCTTCACTTAGTGAACCTGAATCTCACTTAGTGAACCTGAATCATAGCACATGTGTTTGTGGCATACTAAAGAATCCCTCTATTTTCAAAATAAATTACCCCAAACTCCATTTTTGTCACCCGCCTCCAATACCCCCCACACATGATTTCTTATATAAACCCCTAGCCCAAAAAACCCCCTCCCCCCTATTTAAGAAATATATTGTCCGTTATTTTTTCCATTTTAAACCCCTCTTGATATGAAGGTATGTGATATTGTATTGCCCCTTCAGTGAAGACCCCATGTTTGAAACATGAAATTTAATATTTTATTGATTCTAATGCTAGAGTGGTGGATAATGTGAATGATAAAGGAAATAAATTTGTGGCATCTACTAAACAAAATTTACAAATTATTACCAATCCTATACCTTCCCATTCTAAAAATATTGACGAGTATAATGATACAGGATTTATAGATGTTGATGATATATCTAATGAATCCAATAATGTTGTGAGGTTGATTGAGCAACCTAAGCCCTAACTGTGAACCTTGTGTACCATTGACTCAAGGGATATCATAAATGCACTTGATGGACCATTATACATTACTGTGAAGATTAAAGACAAGTCGTCACATGGAATGCCCTTTGATATAGCATAAATGGTGAATGACATCTTTATACAGAACAATTTCATCAAGATACATATGATAAATATGAAGTTGTGGTTAAGGTGCATGATGGTTTCATTTTTCCCACTATAGGTTTTGTTACCCTTCATATCAAAGTTGGTACAAAGTCATTAGATGTTACCTTTTCCATTATCCCTACCTCGGACAAATTTTGTATGGATTTGGGACATCCTTAGCTAATTTCCATGAAAGTTATCCCTTCTACCACTCATAAGCGTTTGAAGCTCCCTCATAATGGGCATGCCATAATAATCAATCATTGTCTTTTTGAACCCCTAGCTAATTGTGGAAATTTCACCCTTGATTTCTTTTGGCCTCAAAAATCTCAACCTCTTAAATCTCGTGAGTATATCCTATTCATTTCCTATAAAAAATTTAAAGAAAATAGAATCTCTAACTTGTCTATAGGAAATCCTTTGGGGGTCATGTTTGACCACTCTTCCTTTGATTGTTTATTTGACATTCCTCTTCTACTTAGTTTGATGTTTGTTGCTCGGATCCTTTTAAAGGATGTTGGTTTGTTAGTACTTGATCCTTGATGTTGTTCTTGTTGTAAAAGATTTGGAGATCTTTTCAAAGTCTATTTTGATTCATAAAGTTCTAATCAAAAGCACTTACCTTATAAAAACATATCAAAATAATAAATATAGAAAACGAGCAAAATATATAATTAACAACACTCAATAGTAATAATAAATTTTATATATAAAATATTAAATTTCACAACTTTACAAAATTACAATATTTGGTATGTGTACAACTATTTTTATTTATAAATAAATAAAATAATTTTAAAAAAAAATAGTACTAGAGAAGATTTGAATGCATCACAATTTCGTTGTCTACAACATGAACTTTGCCATTAAACTAAATACCCTGTTTATATATATATAATTATTTTGATAATTTTTAAAAATATGCATTAACATGAAAATATCATATATTAAATGTATGTCCATTTTTATTTAGAAGCTGCCCATTAACAAGCAGCCTAAAACTATAAGCTACCTATATACAATATGGAAAATGGTGATGACAATGATGGAAATGATGATTATGCAGCGTTGCTAAACACCACTTTATCATTTCCTTTATTGAATAAAGACCTGAAATACGAATGGTGACTATTCACTTTCTATTACTCTGTCCAGGTTAATTTTGTTAATTGCTTTTTCTTAAAGATATTTTTGAATAGTTCAAGTGTCAAATTGTTCAGATTAATTCACGACCATCAATTGGCTTATAAAGAATAATAATATATGTGAAAATTTTAGAAAATATTTGTAAGAAAAATATATTATATCAAAAAGAGAAATCATTTAATTTCACTTTTGAATAGCCTTAATCTATAATTCAAACAGATAATGTTGTCCTTGGTCTTTTCATAAATTCTACAAGATGATAAGAATGAATCAGACATCATCTCAGTGGAAGAGACAAAAGTGTCACGTAGCTCACTTTTGCCTTAAGTCATTTGTTTTTTGTGCACATTGGGATTTGGTCATTATCCCAACACTATTAATCATGTGTGGAATGTCATGGCTATACTCTTGAAAGTTTGGTGAGCTGCATTGTCTATTATGGATTTAAAGTAGAGCATTCATCCTATCATATAGGTGTTATGTCTATTTTTAATTTTGATTATTGTGAAAGATATAAATATTCATTGGCAATTTTGTGTTGGGTTGTTAGTTGTTTAAACTTTATATTAAGTGTATATGTCATTATTTGGAATGGATTTCAAGTAGTGTATATATTCTATTTTATAGATTATATTGTGTATTTTTATTTGATTGTAGTGAAACACATAGACATTCATGGTAATTGTATTGGATTGTTAGGTGAATAGATCAATGTAAGTCATTAGATGTGTCAGTTTTTAAACATGTTAAGAAATATTGATAAGGGGTATGTAGATTGTTTTTAATGAATATTTGATCTTATGTGTTATAACCAAATTGATCAACAAGCATATGTAAATTATTTCATGGATTTGTGCTTTATGGAATTAATCGAGAGGTGTCGTGTGGTTTTCGGCGGCAAATGTGGTGGTATGTCCCATTTACATGACAAGGTTTGAAATGAAGTCTACTTTGTGGAAATAAAATCATATGTTAATTTCCTATTGCACCATGGTAAGTATGAAAAAGGCTATCCATAACTTTGCATTGCCCATTACACCCCCTTTTGTTGATCTTATAATGATCATTATGAATAATCAATTGTTGTTGTATCTTAAAATAATGTGTCATAAGTCAAAAGATGAATGTGTAGCTTGGTGAGACACTTGCTCTAACATCTCTTCAATTATTTCTCCGAAGATGTTTAAATGAATACTGTATGACATTAACCTTTGCAACAACAAATCTAGTCATGTCGCATAATTTTATAATAGAAAATACTAGTTTTGTTATATTTATGCAAGTGGGGCCACTTTATTATGTGTCATCTCTAAGTAAAAAAAATCAAAGTTAGGTGCTCTCATAGATGCTTTTTCACTTTATTTATTATCATTTGTCATTTTTCTAATCTTGTGGGTTGTTGATTATGTTTGAGATTTATTGATTCAAGGTGGTGGTTTAATAATGAAATGTGATGGGCATGTAGCAACACATTTAACTCATGTAGATTGAAAGGCCATTATGCAAAAAATTTAACTAGTCCACCTCTATGTCAAAGAATCATGGGTTTTCCATGTGGTATAAGGTTAAAATTACTGAAGTCAATATTTATTTGTTGTATATAGCTAACATAAAATATACACATATTTTCTCATAGAAGTCAATTAAAAGGAGGATATAAAATTGGTGGTCAATTCTCATTGCCCAAAAGAATAATATGTGAAATATTTGTTTGGGTTATTTAGAGGTCTTGTCTTTGAGGTGAAAAATAAAAATGTGTGTCCTAGTGGCATATCTTACAATCCCCCTTAATCTACTTGAAAAAGATTGAATAGATATTTGAAACCACTTAATTGTGCTCATATAAGCAATGTGTTCATTTCATCTTACACTTTGACAAAATGTTGAAAGGTATCCAGATACAACTTTACTTACCACAGTTTCCCTCGATCATTGATTGTTGATCAACATGAGTTGTACACTCAAAGTTAAAGTTTAAAATATTTAAATTAACATAATCTTATTGTTGAGCGTTGTTTTTACACAAGTTAATTGCTAGGATCTCGAGATTCAATTTCCTCTCTTGAAAGAATAATGAAGTTATGCTCAAGGTTCTTCATGGTTGTGGTACAACCTTCTTGGTAACTCAATTGAAGATAAATGTGAATGTTCACAAGGAGGCCTTTGCTGGTACTTCAAGATGTCAAACTGCAAAACAACTTAAACACTTGTTTTTGTATTTTTTCAATTATGAATGCACGTAACTTCCTAAGGATGCAAGTTTACGCTTAAAACTAAAGATGATTTTGATTGCTTCAGATTTATGATAGAAAATTAAAAGAGTTGGGCGACAAGAATAAGGTAAATTTTGCTGGAAATGAAATCCTAACAAATGTAAACCAATTTTAATCCCCCTTTGCAAATTTAAATGACGAAAAGATTTGGAGAAACCTACTAGATATAAATCAGACCACATCGTAATTGTATACCCAATAGATGCAATCGTTTGGAGAGAAAATGTATTTACACATGCAAGATTTTCAAAATCTATCAAATCGTGAAGTCACCAAGATGTGCACACACACGAGACAGATTTATCATTGAACCCAAAGATGATCTTTCCCATGCATTCGTCACAGCAAGGTAGATGAACAACAACAAACTCCAATTTAAAGAATCGCAGATTCGAGAAACAATAAACACATTTGGCTTTTTGAAAGGAATGAATAAGCAAACACACATTCATTAATTTCACATAGATAGCAGAAAAGCATCACACCATGAATGAAGCATCAATTGTAGATCTTTATTGCATCAAGAATCTAACCATAATACATTATTTTGCTTACAATATATAGAGTTGTGATCTACAAACTCTTAACCCAAAACTAGGGTTTCAGAGACTTCCAAAACAAAGAAAACAAATCTAAAACTAAAGCTTGCTAAGGAAAACTACTCTTAAACTAATACTAAACTACTTGCATGGATTCTTAATCCATTTACAATCATCTTGCCCATGAAATTAGGGTCAAACTCATTAAGAAAGAAGGATGAGATGAGTTGGATTTCCATTGTTTGTAACAGGAGTCTTCTTATTGATCTATGAGTTCTCCCTTGGAATCTTCATATGGGGTTCTCTTCATGGTGGGAACTGATAGAAGACCCTTAATCATTGAAAAATGAACTCCATTTTTCCATCCATCTGATCTGAAGTTCCATTTTCATACAAAAAAATGTTCACGCTGGAATGGGTAGAATTTGGACCCCGAGCTTTGCCCCGAAAATCGCTAAGTGCAAATTTGACTATGTATGGAACCAAAATTTGGGACCCCCAAAATTTTAGACTTTTAGAGGCCGAAAAACTAGCCTTTGAAAAATGGCTAAGTATGGAACAATTCTTCTCTCAAAAAATGGCTAAGTCTGGACTAAATAGTCAGTTTGGGAACACCTCTGGATGAGCAACTTGCATTCTCAGTACTATTTCCTATACTTCCTCATAGTTTACTTCATTTATTTTCACCTTAGCAAGGCGTCGTTCTTGCTTCTCTCTGAAAATGGTCAATTTAGAAGCAAAGAACTTGATCTCTTCTTCGTGTTCAGACATCCTTTTCATATCTTCCTTGAAATAGAAAAGTTGGTGTAGGCCCTCTTTGGTGCCAACTACTGCCAAAATACCTTTGAATTGTTGTATCACTTCTTTGGTCGGGCATAGAAGTTTCCTATCCTCGTCTCGGTATAACTCTAAGTCAATACCTATAAAAAAGTTCTCTATTTCTTCCACCCATTCCATAATTTCCTTATGCTTTTGATACACCTTCTCCAAACATTTCTCATGGACCTTTGTGGAGTTTTCTATACTTTTGGTCTAGGTACTAAAGTTGTCTATCTCTTCACCTTCATATATTTTGACCAAAAATTGGAAGCGATGCTTACTGATTATCCTTAGATCCTATAGAGTTGATCGCCATTGGGCCAATTTAGAGTCTAATCCTCCATCTCCTTCCATAAGATCTACCAAATTGGTGGCTTCCTTAAGTATAACCCTGAATGGTCGAAAGATATCCCTAATCACCTTCTCTCCCCATTGTTCAAAATCAGTCTTCCAATCAGCACTTGCCTGAATGAAAGAATGGGTTACACCTGCTGGCAAGTCTGGAGTAACTTTCTTCTCTAGTACGACTTGTAATGAGGCCTCTGGGAAATTAAGGGTCAATGGGACCCACTATTTTATGGATGAATTTCTTCAGAGCCTCATTCTATTTTGTCAAGGACTTGATAGTTTCTTCATCTTTTCTCATGAAACCTAGACCATGTTTGAGTCCTAAAGCTACCAGAGTCTTACTTCCTTCTCTTGTTGGTTTTCCCAGATCAACCTCTTCAAATGTATAATTTGTTGATAGGAATTTGTGACCGGCTCTGCCAACAGAGGTAATTTGTCATCGGGTATCGGGGTACCAGCCAACTTTGCCTGTAGAGGTTTTTCAGAGAATGAATTCTCCTAGCATCCAAGCACCTGGTAGTAGGGTCTCTACGGTGCAGGGGAGCTAAGTTGGGAAAGTGACTGTTGTTTGAGGGGATAGCTAGTTTTTACTCATTACCTCTAGGGATTTCAAAAGGGGGGTGAGGTTTCCTGCAAGCACTTTAGATTTATCAAAGAAAATGCAAAATATAGATCAGGGTTAGATGTATATTTCTACCTATGGTTATGCAATACATATCCAAACATCAAAAATGCTCCAATGCAAGAAAACTACACTAAATACCGAATACACAAATGAACCAACGATTCACATGCATTCAGTAGAAAAGGGAGATGAGATCATTAATCTAAATGAAAACACAGGAGCAAAGGACATAAGAAAACATACTGCATAAAAGATGTTTGCTAACTTCTGAGATCAGAAGAACAACAACACATGGGCCACAAGTTGTTCTTCCTTCTTCCATTAACTTGAAAATATTCCAGCATCACTGGCGACTACATTCATGGCTCCAAGGGAGCACTATGTTATTGAGAACAGACTGAAAGTAAAATGCTAACTACAATGAACTCAAAAAACTATTTTGTTATTGCTACTGGACAACAAAATCATCAATTTCACCTCTGTCTCAAAAAGACGTTAGTCGACATCAAATCCTAGAAACGCAATAAACAAAAACTTTGAATTTGATCAATACTTGAGGGTTATGGGGATTCTGGTTCATGTGACAAATGAGATGAAGACTGGGGGATTACACAGAGCCCAAAGTCCAGAAAACTATTTGTTAATGATGTGATGTGGGCTGTCACATAGTCATGCAATAAATGGAGTAAAGGCATTAATGGTGACAATTGTCTTAACATGAAAGGAATGAATGCCACTTGGGATGATTTTAAATGCTCACATGTGGGGGAATTAATCCCACCATGAATGCTGAAGTGACAGAGGAGAGAGAAACACCATAACTCGAACACGCGAGGTGCCGAGTTTGAGTCCAGTGAAAACCAGGTGGGTGAGCTTGAATTTGGTTAAATGACACAGAGAGCGCATTGAGCTCACCGTGGAATAGGGTAGGACTTGGGGGGAATGTATAGACCAAATTTACATGCATTTATAGACTACTATATAGGATGAAATTTACACAGGCGCACACAAATAGGATGCCAAAGAATGACATTCACGGACTCAAACAAACTTACAAGCAACCACAAGTCGCCACTACTTACAAATGTATAGAGACTTACAAGAATCTACACTATTTTACAGCTGCACAGAAGGTAGATGACCTTTCTGCAGGGCCATCTCACCAATGTGAGGCAACGACAAAGACTAGAAAACAAAGCAAACAAAAGCCAAAAACAAAGGGAACAAACACAAACTAAAAACAAAGAACCAAAAATGCAAACCAAAAACAAAGAGAAGGGCCAAAAGCGGACGTACCTAAAACCAGAGATGTAAAGGGAAGGCCACAGGAGGTGCTCTATAGATGAGCAGTTCAGGAAACCCACAAAAGTGCCAAGAACCTTGCAAGATAGCTTGAACACACACAGGTCCAAACTTCAAATTACTATTAATCACTGTCAATCACTCGAAGAAAATTGCACTTAGCTCGCTGGTAAACACACAATTTGCTCTTAATCACTCCAAGGGTAATTTTTTTGCGGTAAGTGTAAAAATGACAAGTGAAACCCAATTTATACCCTTTAGGTGAAAATGCGCACCTTCCTTCTGCAAACCCCCAAAAAAGGCAAGCCTCCCGGCTAGGGGATCCTGCGCGACCACACCCTCCAACTAAAGAGGAAGCAATAACACAAGGATCTCGGGATCTAGAATTTGGCTGGCACAAAGGAACAAAACACTCCAGGACTAGGTCCCAGAGTGAGGAAAACCAAAACAAGGCAACAACAACGGTCGCACGGAGGTAAAGGCCAGAGAAAACAAAGGAAGGACCAAAAGAAGAAAGGGGGACCAAACATTTTGCCAAAAAAATGTAGGGATGGGTATGCAGGGCATAACAAATGGTGACTCACTAGGACAAATGCCTTAGTGCATTTGAGAATCGCAGAATCTTTGGTTAGCAAAACCAGGGTTTATCTTAACTTGAAGCATTTCACTTGCAAGCCACGGGGGTCTGAGAAAATTTGACTCACCATGATTCAATCCTTCAATCTCTTGTCAGTTGTGAAGTGTGTGTGCTTTGGAAGAAAATCAAGCTGATGATTCCCGGGAGAAACAGAGAGACGACACTGAGTGCATCAGACCAAAATTGCTATATCATGGATAATTTTCCAGATCCCAGAATTCTCTATTCTCCAATGTTCTTTTACTTCTCTTTTTTTTGAAGATGGGGAAGGTGGTACTTCTTTCACCATCAACCTTAAGCTTAGCTAAATTTCATGGTGGTACTTCTTTCACCTTGCCATCCATTTTTATTTACTGAATGGGAGAGACATTCTAGGTCCGAGATATTCTTTTGATTCTCAGATATGTCCAACGACTAGTGTAACCACTCTGCTCTCAAGGATCATACAATTACTTTCTCTCTATGATTTTCTTTTAACTGATGTGAAGAATTTCAAGATGTGAATCCGATGAAGATTTCCCATAACTTTTTACCATTCATATAAAATAACTCCAGGGTGTGGACAAATCCCACCATGCTAACAATAGATTTTGGACTAACCAAAATGTGTAAGGCACCATTCCAGGGACTAGATGTCATACGAAGCATACCTATCTACAAGAAGAGAGAAACATGCCAGGAACCTGAAAAAGCAAGACACAAAGCGAAAAGAAACCAAAGACAGAAAACAAAACAGAGAAAGGAAAAGTGGCCCCCGAGGGCTGCCGACTATTTACAAGGACAAAACACTCCCAAGGAGTGCCGAGAAAATATTTATAGGCAGGGAAATATACATATAATACAACTTTGGGAAAACTTACCTCCCACCTCTATTCGAAGTAATGTTAGAGAAATTGTCCATTAATGGGCAGTGGAATAGCTTCTCAAGTCACGATGCTGAGGTGATAAGTGTTGGCCCCGCAGATCTCTGAGATTAAGTAAGGTTCGAGCCACAACCTTTGAAACTAAGTATGTTTTCATTTCTTATCCCGGGCCTTGTCCCACAAGAGGACAAGGTCTGAAACCTGAAAGGCTTTGTATTAGGCTCTCCTATCGAACCATCATTTATGACTTCTTGGTGACACACAAAATGCTCCAGTGATCCATCTCTTTTTTCTTCCATTCTCACCAGGTTCAAGAGGTGAACCTCCACAACATTGTCCCAGGCGTTGAATTCCTGCATGAATTGTAAAATAGGGATTTGTAAGTTTATTTGGAACACGAAACTTTGGCCATAAACTAGGTCAAAAGGAGAGGTCCCTAGGGATTCCTTGATTATGATGCAATCCGCCCAAAGGGTGAACCTAAGTTTTTGGTGCGAGTCCCAGGGATTCTTCTCTAGCAAATGTTTGATCACCTCCAATAGGTTTTTATTGGTAGACTCAACAACATCGTTACCCTAGGGATAATAGTTGATGGAGAACTTGAAGGTGATCTTCCTCTGATAGGTCCATTCCAATAGTTGTGCTAAAGAAAATGCCAGACCATTGTCACAGATGATAGAAAAAGGCATTCTAAATCTTGTGATGATGTTCTCTTCCAAGAACTTGATGACTACATCCGCCATATTGTTCTTGCATGGGATTGCCTCAGACCACCGGGTACAGTAATCGGTAACAGTTAAAATGTACTGGTGGTTGGCAGATGAGTTGGGGTTGATGACATGTAACTGATTGAATGTTTGAAGATATTAAGTTGATGATCATGCAAGGCATTAAATCAGTTAATGTATTGTATTTTCATTGATGTCAACTTGATATAATCTGTATGGTCATGTTAATACTTCCAAAGACATCAAAGAACTGATGAATCAAGACTATTCTATCAGTAATGCATACAAGTCAAGTATTCAGTAAGTGATTTCATAAACTGATGGTTAGAGTAAAAGAGTAGAGTCATAGTGTTACCCGATGAGCTAATGCATAGCATTATCGAAGAGCAGAGTTATAGTGTTGCCCAATGATCAAAACATAGAGTAACCTAATGGATATAATTTTAGTGTTGCCCGACAGAGAAGACAAGGACGGAGATCCTGATGACAACTGAAGTCACACCAACAGAATAGTCAGTTATCACCAATGACTAACTGAAGTGTTGACCGACAGAACAAAGAGTTCAAAAAATGACAAAATGCTTAGCTGTCAAGAAGCTAAAGATAGAATTAACAAAGACTTATCACTGTTTTAATCATCCAGATAAAGCCAAAGATAAGTAAGTGATTTAAAGATGATTTTTCCAGTTGGCAAGTAGATCTCTTTGAGATAAATCATAAGTTTTCTTTAAATCTATTGGCGAGAATTGTGGAACACGCCAAGAATCAAGAAAGCCAAGAAAAGGGGAAATCATGTCTATATAGAGACAAAACCAATTCATTATGAATTGTGGGCTGAACAAGAGAAGAGAAAAGGTGCTAAAGAAAATCTTAAGGAGAAGAAAGTCTTTAATTCAGTCCTGATCAACAAGCTGAGGAAAGAGCTAGATTCTACAAACACTAAAGAGAAGTGAGAAAAGCATCACAAAGAAGAACATTATGGAGCAAAGGTATAAGTGATTATATTGATCAGAGAGGTAATGGACTTACAATAGATCTAAAAATCTTCAATTGAGTTGTATGTATGAATAGATCATTAGTGTTTCACTTTAACCATTGAAGCATATAAGCCTCTTAACCGAGAAGGACTTAAAATTATTTTTCAAATCAAATACATCCCAAGGAGTATCAAAAAGTTTGATCACAAAAGTAGCATTGGATATGCCCGATACCTATTGACAAGCCAAGAGAGTTTGATCAAGGATGGTAGCATTAGATGCTAGATACTAGTTGACAAACTATTTCTAAATCCTCTTATAAGGTCACACCTAACAGTGTATTTGTAACCTTTAACAGGGTTGGCTCTTAACAGGGCTCACTTCAGAAGAGTGAAAATTTGGGGTACCGGTCCCAGTGGTTTTTCCCTTAACAGGGTTTCCACATTAAAATCCTTGTGTTATGTGTTTATGGTTTATTACTTTACTGTTTTACATTTCACATATGCATTTATGGAGTGATAGATATACTCTACATATTTACTGTGTTTTGGTAAATAGTTATCTTCTTATCGGTAATCATACAGAAGAGAGATTAACAAAGCAATCCGACAAGTAGAAAATTCATATTAGTATTTCAAGGCATTCATCTTGTAGGAAAGAAGATAACTAGAGGCATAATATGTGGTCATAAGTTTTAAGGGTTGATTTAAGGATTTATTTTTGAGGCCACTGATTCACCCCCACCTCTCAGTTATTACTAACAATTGGTATCAGAGCTTGTGTTCTTAGAAGGAAGGTTTCAAGACCTAAGCTAAAGATCACAAGATGAACAGACGAGATGTACCCAAGTTGAACAAAGATAATTTTTCTTCATGGCAGAGCAGAATATGACTCCACTTATCAGGTATTGGTAATGATGTTACTCAATACTTAGATACTGAATATGTGTTGCCCACAGGAGCACCAATAGTTGAAAAAATGAGAGAGAAGCATGAGTAAAATTGCATGATGATAGAGCTTGCTTCCTCACTCTCTAATGTTGAGTTTGAAGATGTCAAAACCTGCAAGACTGCAAAGCATATGTGGGACAAATTGATGCTTGTACATGGTGGTGACAAGAATGTTTTGAGAGCCAAGGAAGAAAGCCTTAGAGGAAATTTTGATGATTTCAAAATGAAAGAAGATGAAAACATCACTCAATACAACACAAGAATCAAAGATGTAGTTAATGCTATCTGAGGAGTTGGAGGTATACTAGAAGAAGATACAATGGTAAGTAAAATTCTAAGAACCTTACTGCCTACTTATGCTATTAGAGTATCTGCAATTCAAGAAATGAGAGCAGTAAAAAATAGCAATGTTACTCTAGACAGTTTAATTAGAAGACAAATTTAATTTGAGATGAACAAATTTGATAATAGTGTCTTACCAAAAATAGAGTCCGCATTCAAAACTTCTATGAGAATAAGTAAATCAAGTCATAAAAACACTATGAGAAAAGATAGTGATAGTGAAAGTGAAGAAGATGATCTTGATGAAATTGAAGCACTTATGGCCAGAAGAATGTTGAGAGGCAAAGGTAAATACAAAGGTAAATTACCACTTATTTTTTTTAATTGTAAAGAGATTGGACACTTTGCTGCAAGATGTACTTACAGAAGAAAAGATGACAAAAGTAATGATAGATCATTTGAAAAGAAGACTAACAGAGGTGATTACAAAAGCTACCAACAATTAGAAAGAAGAGATACCTGAGACCACAAGGACAAAGGAAAGAAGGCCAGTTACCTAGAAAAATGCAAAGATGATGATACTGACACTGAATCTGATGAAAGGTATCGAGATGGTGTTTGTGGCAGTAAAAGATGAATCAAATGATGATGAAGAAAGGTTTGTGGAAACTGTACTCATATCTAAAGTTTTTAAAAATGACGTCTGAATCATAGATAGTGGCTACACTCACCATATGGCCGGTGATAAGAAAAAGTTTGAGACTTTTGAATACTATAAAGGTGGTTCAGTAAGGAAGGGTAATGACACACCTTGTCCAGTTGAAGGTAGAGGAACCATAATGTTGAATAACCAGATAAAATGTGAAAATGCTTATTTGGTAAATGGACTGAATTATAATCTATTGAGTGTTTCTTAGTTGAATAACTCAGGTCACAGAGTAGCATTTGAAAATAAGAAGGAAAAGATCTTCAATAAATTAGGAAATTTGATTGGTACCAGTGAGCAGACAAAAGGTAACTTATTCTATTTGAATGATACTGACACCACTTGTTTGATTTCTACAAGCAAAGACATATGGTTGTGGCACAAAAGATTGTGTCATGTGAATTTTGACAACATGATAAAGATTAGTAAAAAGAGAAATGTCAAAGGCTTACCGACAATGACCAAGCTCGACAACATCATGTGTAAGAATTGTCAAAAAGGTAAAATGAAAAAATCTAGTTTTAAAAGAAAAACCCATACATCTGATGCAATTCTAGAATTAGTCCATACTGAATTATGTGGACCAATGAGGACAAAGAGTTATTATGGAGATAGATATTTTATTCTCTTTGTTGATGATTACTCTAGAATGATGGTAGTCATGTTTCTAAAAGATAAATCATAAGCACTTAAGATGTTTAAATGGTATAAGGAAATGGTTGAGAAGCAAAGTGGTAAAGAGTTAAAATGCTTAAGATCAGATAGAGGAGGGGAATTTATTTCAGATGAATCCACTAACTTTTGTAATAAGCATGGAATCAAAAGACAGGTCTCTACACCGAGAACACCACAGCAGAATGGAATTGTTGAAAGAAGGAACAAATCCATAGTTGGTTGTGCAAGGACACTAATGATAGAGAAAGGAATCACCCAAATCTTTTGGAGGGAAGCTGTTAGTACTACTGTATATACATTGAACAGAGTACAATTGAAGAAAGACACCAAAAAGACACCTTATGAGCTATGTTATGGATACACACCAAATGTAAGTTATTTCAAAAATTTTGGAAGTCAATGTTATATCTTAAAAGATGATAGAAATGGAAAAATTGAATCCAAGAGTGATGAAGGAATCTTTCTAGGGTATTCTACCAAGAGAAAGGCTTATAAATTTCTAAACAAAGCCTTTAACAAAATTGTTGAAAGTGCAAATGTAAAACTAGATGAATTTGTAGAGAAGAATGAAAAGGAAAGCACTAAAGAACCAGAGGACTACAATAGGTTCTCTTACAATGAGGAACCTGACACTCTACCCGACCAACAATGTAGAGATCCTGAGCAACAGATCATTGCACCCGAGCATCAGGCTGCAAATACCGACGATCAGAATATTGCTCAAAATGATGCACAAAGTGATGGAGAACAAAATGAATAACAAAATGATGATCAAGCTGATAGACACAGAGCTGAACTAGTACTTGCTAGATATGTTAAAAGGAATAATCCACATAACTAGATCATAAGAGACAAGAAGGCTAGTTTGAGAACTAGAAGTAAGTCTCTAAATACAAGTTGTCTTATTTGTGATTATGAGCCCAAATCTGTCAATGTTGCACTAGATAATGATGAAGGGATTAGTGCTATGAATGAAGAGATTGAGTAGATAGAGAAAAACAAGACATGGACACTTTTACCAAGACTAGATGACAAGAATGTCATTGGTACAAAATGGATATTCAGGAATAAGCTAAATGAGAACAGAGAAGTCACAAGAAATAAAGCAAGACTAGTATGCAAGGGGTATGCACAAGAAGAAGGAATTTACTATGGAGAGACCTTTGCACCCATTGCTAGGCTAGAAGGAGTAAGAATATTACTTTCTTATGCTGCATATAAAGGATTCAAGGTATATCAAATGGATGTCAAGTCTACATTCCTGAATGGAATACTTGAAGAAGAGGTATACATTGAACAACTAGAAGGGTTTGTTGATCCAAACAAGAGGGACATGGTATGTAGAATACAAAAAGCCCTGTATGGATTGAAACAAGCACCCTGAGCCTGGTATGAAAGACTTCATTCCTATCTTATAAGTATTGGATTTGTAAGGACTAGTGAAAATAGTAATCTCTATTTGAAGGAAGATATTGATGCTAACATTTTGATTGTTGAGATATTTGTTGATGACATCATATTTGGAGGCAATGATATGCTATGAAAATCATTTTCAAATGAAATGAGAAAAGAGTTATAGATGTCTATGTTTGGAGAGATCAAGTTCTTTCTTGGTCTACAGATCATGCAACAAGATGAAGGTATTTTCATTACACAATCCAAGTACATCAAAGAAGTACTAAAAATATTCAAGATGGAAGAGTC
>MU224432.1:955926-971947 GCA_018584345.1 Thuja plicata | reverse complement strand
TCTATGTTTGGAGAGATCAAGTTCTTTCTTGGTCTACAGATCATGCAACAAGATGAAGGTATTTTCATTACACAATCCAAGTACATCAAAGAAGTACTAAAAATATTCAAGATGGAAGAGTCCAAACAAGTTGGAACACCAATGGCAACTAGATGTAAGCTGACAAAGGAGGACAAGTCATCAGAGGTAAATCAAACTTTGTATAGATCAATGATTGGAAAACTCATGTATGTTGTACATACTAGACCAGATATTGCACATGCAATAGGAATAGTTGCTAGATTTTCTGTTAATCCTAGAGAATCACATATGACTTTTGTGAAAAGAATTTTAAGATATCTAAAGAATACCGAGGAATATGGCTTATGGTATAGAAGAGAAGGAAAATTTGAACTTAAGGTCTTTACTGATGCTGATTGGGATAGAAATCTTGATAACCGAAAGAGAACAACTGGAGGAGCATTCTTTATGGGTGACAGACTTGTCACATGGATCAGCAAGAAGCAAGGATGCATCTCTCAATCTACTACAGAGGCAGAGTATGTTGTTGCTGCTGCAAACTGCTCAAATATTGCATGGATCAAACAGTTAATGGAAGGTATGCATATGAAAATTTTAGAACCAGTAATTATCTGTTGTGATAATACAAGTGCAATAAACATTTCCAAGAATCCAGTCATGCATGCTAAAACAAAGCATATTTCCATCAAGTATCATTATTTGAGAGAACAAGTTTAGGAAAAGGAAGTGATACTTGAGTATGTGCAATCAAAGGAACAATTGGCTGATATCTTTACCAAGCTTCTGCCCAAGGATGCATTTGAGTACTAGAGAAAGAGACTAGGGGTCAAACCCTTATCTACTGGTCAGTAAGCTGACTAGAAGGCTACATCAGCCTGTATATTATCAGAATATCATTAATGTTGATTCAAGTAGGAAGATGGACTATGAAGACACATCTATACACAACAAGTTATTTACCTACTAAGAGCACCATAGTTATTACTAATGGATTGGGAAATTCAAGGAGTATATTATGGATAGAAAAGATCCGTTTGACATTACTGTCAAATACACTGTTTAAAGATGTTTGGCATTTCTGTCAAAGGGAGAGAGATATCTCATTATCATACAGATATTATATCCAATATCATCTCTAGGAGAGATGCATACCATATCCATCAAGTATCCAAAAGGATCCATGTAAACAAGAATGGGAGAGTACACACAAAAAAAAGAGTTGCTGACAAGAGACATCACAAGAATGGAGAACAGTCAAAGGGAAAGAGTTTGACATAGAAGGAGAACACATCACATCAGACAAAGAGAGATTCTACATCCATCCAGTAAAGGGACTGAAGACAGAAAGAAAGAAAGATGCAAGAATCAAATCAAAGCTATTTGAGCTTACCAAGAGCTAGACATTTGTAATAGTTATATTAGGAATACTTGATGAAATTGTATATTTCATATTGTATCAATAGTATAGTATGATAATGTAGTATGTTGCCATCAATGCCAAAGGGAGAGATTGATGACATGTAACTAATTGAATATTTGAAGATATTAAGTTGATGATCATGCAAGGCATTAAATTAGTTAATGTATTGTATTGTCATTGATGTCAACTTGATATAATCTGTATGGTCATGTTAATATAGCCAAAGACTTCAAAGAACTGATGAATCAAAACTATGCTATCAATAATGCATACAAGTCAAGTATTCACTAAGTGACTGCATACACCAATGGAGTGCACACCGACGGTCAGAGTAAAAGAGAAGAGTCACAGTGTTACCCAACAAGCTAATGTGAAACATTACCAATGAACAGAGTTACAGTGTTTCCCGACGAGAAAAACACAGAGTAATCTAACGGATAGAATTTTAGTGTCGCTTGACAGAGAAGACAAGGAAAAAGATCCTAATAACAACTGAAGTCACAACAACAGAACAATTATTTATTACCGATGACTAACTAAAATGTTGACTGATAGAACAAAGAGTTCAGAAAATGACAAAATTCTTAGCTGTCAAGAAGCTAAAGATAGAATAAACAAAGACTTATCATTGTTTTAATCTTTCAGATAAAGCCAAAGATAAGTAAGTGATTTAAAGATGATTTGTTCAGTTGGAAAGAAGATCTCTTTGAGATAAATTGTAAGTTTTATTTAAATCTATTGGTGAGAATTGTGGAACACGCCAAGAATCAAGAAAGCCAAGAAAAGGGAAATCATATCTATATAGAGACAAAACCAATTCATTACGAATTGTGGGGTGAACAAGAGAAGAGGAAAATGCTAAAGAAAATCTTAAGGAGAAGAAAGTCTTCAATTCAGTCCTGATCAACAAGCTGAGGAAAGAGATAGATTCTGAAGACACCGATGAGAAGTGAGACAAGCATCACAGAGCAGAACATTGTGGAGCAAAGGTATAAGTGATTATATTGATCAGAGAGGTAATGGACTTATAATAGATCTGAAAATCTGCAATTGAGTTGTATGTATGAAGAGATCATTAGTGTTTCACTTTAACCATTGAAGCATATAAGCCTCTTAACCGAGCAAGACTTAAAAGTATTTTTCAATTGAGATACATCCCAAGGAGTATCAAAAATTTTGATCACAAAAGTAGCATTGGATATGCCTGATACCTATTAACAGGGCAAGAGAGTTTGATCAAGGATGGTAGTATTAGATGCCAGATACTAGTTGACAAACTATTTCTAAATCCTCTAATAAGGTCACAGCTAATAGTGTGTTTGTAACCTTTAACAGGGTTAGCTCTTAACAGGGCTCACTTTAGAAGAGTGAAAATTTGGGGTACCGATCCCAGTGGTTTTTCCCTTAATAGGGTTTCCATTTTAAAATCCTTTTGTTATGTGCTTATGGTTTATTACTTTAGTGTTTTACATTTCACATATGCATTTCTAGATTGATCGGTATACTCTGCATATTTACTGTGTTTCGGTAAATAGTTATATGCTTATCGGTAATCATACAGAAGAGAGATTAACAAAGAAATCCGAGAAGTAGAAAATTCATATAAGTATTTCAAGGCATTCATCTTGTAGGATAGAAGATAACTAGAGGCATACTATGTGGTCATAAGTTTTAAGGGTTGATTTAAGGATGAACTTTTGTGCCACTGATTCACCCCCCCTCTCAGTTATTACTAAGAGGGGTTTATTTCCCCAATAAAATTGAATGCCCATTGAGCAAAGGGTCGAACTTCAAAGACCAGCTGTAAAGGCATTGTCAGGTTTTGCTCACGAGAAGCGGCGATTTGGGAGGTGTGGCACTTCCTTACGTGAGTGTGAATGTCTTTGAAGATTAAGGGCCAATAATATCTAAGCCAGAGAATCTGATGGGTAGTGGCATTAGCTGAGCCATGCCCAGTCCCATACTACCCATAGAATTCTTCTACCATCTTGGTAGCTTGGTCTCTGTCTATGCACCGGAGATAAATTCCCTCAAAATTCCTGTGGAAAAGTGTTCTATTTTTTATCATGAAGTGTGCGCTTTTCAATCACAGGGCATGATGTTTGTTAGGAGGGAGCCCCTTCGGGTACTTGTTGTTGAGCAATAGGTACACCAGATCGGTATACCATGAATCTTGAGTGATAGACTCCACAATGTAAGTCTGGCACTTGATGTTTGGTGTGGCTTTTGCCATCACTTTACATAGTCCTTGGCCTCAGACTATTTTCATTGGTTGCATCTCAAGGTCATATTCCTGGAGGATGGCCATCCATTTCACCCGGTATTCACCCAGTTCACTCTGCAGCAATAGAGACTTCACAACCTGGTCTAGGATAATGGCATGCACTTTGCTCTGGAGAATATAGTGCCAAAATTTCTTTATGTCCTAGACTAAATAAAAGGCTTGCTTTTCCAATGGTGTGTACCTGAATTTAGCATTCTTAAAGGGAGAGCTCATGAAAGCAATATTTTGTTCTTCCCCCTCAACATTTTGGGTTAAAACTATGGCGGCAGAGTATGGCGAAGTGAAGGAATAAATGTGGAATGGGAGGGAATAGTACAGACTTGCCAAGTCCAGTGCCTCCACTATATTTTGCTTGATTTGAGAAAATTCTTAGTTCACTTCAGGGTTCCACTCAATCTTGGTATCTTTCTTCATCATGTCATTGAGTGGTTAGACAATTTCGGTGAATTTGGTAAGAATCGCCAAACAAAATTTATCTTCCTGAAGAAGGATCTCATCTCCTTCTTACTGTTGGGCATTTGCAGATTTAGCAATGCTTCTACTTTGTCAGGGTCGATGGCTATCCCTTTCTTAGAGACTATATTCCCAAGCAATTTCCCTTTAGTGACCCCAAATATACACTTGTTGGGGTTAAGGGAGATACCATAACAATGAAATATTTTGCATATCTAAGCGAGGTGGGCGAGATGATCATGCCTATCCTGAGAAAAGACTATTAAATCATCCATGTAAATGATTATGCATTTGTTAACTAGGCCTTCGAACGCAATGTCCATGTCCTTTTGAAATGTGGCCCCAACATTAATTAGGCCAAAGGGCATTCTCCAGTATGCAAACATCCCCCACTTGGTGGTGAACGTCATCTTCATCCTATCTTTGAAATTAACCATAACTTGGTTATACCCAGAGTACCCATCTAGGAAGGACATCATCTGTGAACCATTTACAATTTGTAACACCTCATCTAGAAAAGGGAGAGGGTGATTATCCTTCTTGGAGGCTTTGTTTAGGTTGCAAAACTCCACACACAGGCAAATCTTGCCATTATTTTTGCGCACAGGGACAAGGTTGGAAACCCATGTAGTATAACGGATAGGAAAGATGATCTGGGCTAACAGTATTTTCTGAACCTCCTGCTGGATCAGGGGTTCGATCAAAGGGTTTACCGGCCTCTATTTTTGCCGAAAAGGTTTGACATCTAGTTTCAAGGGGATGGAATGCATAATGATAGATGTATCATACATTTTGAGATCCTCATATCCACAGGTTATAACATCAATGTATTCTCAGAGAACCACGAGAATCTTCTCCTTTTCCTCTAGGGAACAAGAGGTACCAATATGGACCAATTTTTCTACATCGTCTTTACCAATGTTAACTTTTTCATATTTTCCTCCCTCGAAGGAGGATGATATCTTGACTCGGCCCTGAGGGTCCAAATCGAAGATTCATTCTAGAGAGACCATCCCCTTAGGGATGGTGTTGGTAGGTAAGTCAATGATCCCGTCATCTTCTTCCCCCTGCCCGGTATCGTTATGGTTTGTTTCTTCTATGATCTGATCTTCAAAGATGACAACATTTTCCATGAAGGCAAAGATGTGTTGGTCATCCTCAAAAACCTAAAAGTGTGTGATATTGTTTAGGATGGAGGGAGTGGGGACCATTTAAACAAAAAATCTCTGGAGCTGGGAACCAACTATCAGCTCGAGGGTATTGGCAGACACAGTGAGGGCATCCAGAACATAATTACATTTTTGGAGGATAATTTTGATGCCAAAAGCATCAAAATCTTCAATTAGGCTCCATACTCAGTTGTGGTATGCAGCCAACCTTTTTTCATGACATGTGTATTGGCTCCAAATTTATTTTACAATTAGCTCTGAATTACCCATCGCCCGAAGGTGGGTGATCCCTTTTCTCAATGTGAACAGGAATCTGAGGACTAAGGCCACGTACTCTGTGATATTATTGGTGCGGTTAAAATGAAACCTATAAGATGCGAGGAAGGATTTCCCTCACAGGATGATTAGTTCCACTCTGGCCCCACAGCCTTGTTTGGACTAGGACCCATCAAACTTCAGGATCCATAAATCATTTATAATCTTGTGGGGCTGAGGAGGAAAAGTGGCATTTGGATTAGGTTCAGGTTGGGAGGTTTGTTAGGTGATTCCTCTGGCTCAGATGGTATGTAGGTGAGGATTTCCTCCAGAGAATTTTTTGGATTGAGTTCCTGGAGGAGCGGCACCTCAAGTGTACCACTGGGTGGAATTCCTTGTTCAGGAAACCTAGCTCTATGCTCCTTCTCTCAGATATTGGTGATGTGATGGGTAGCGGTAGAAATGCAAGGATCACACTCCACATTAGAGTGTTTTTGATAATGTACCTGGCACCAAGTGTCAGACAAGAGGGTGGTCGGAGTTGCCTCACTACCTTGTGAGTCCACCTCACACTTCAGTTTTGCATCCAAGTCTTGGATCCTCTAGGTGATTATAGGATCCTCCCCGAGGATGAAGTCAAAGGTTAGGATCTCTCATGGTCGATATAACCCAAGCAAGGACTCAGAGAAAAGGACTTCATTCACCTTCTTGACTTTAGCAAGGGCTTGTTTCATTCTGGGCTCACTTTCTACCTGGATCTAATTTGATTTCCCCTTCCAGGGGAGCAACTAGTGGGAGAAGTTCGTCAAGAAATACCCATTGAGGGTCTTTGACCAGTTTTGACTTAATAACATCCCATAGGTTTCAGGGATGTCAACCACCTGGATGTCGATAGTGCTAGATATCTGGGGATCTTGGATGAGCTAAATCTGGATGTTCTTCAGTTCACCAACCATTTTCACAGTAGTTTTTTCCAATTGGATTACTGTGCGTTTGGATGGTGTGGGAGTGAGTCCGAGCTTTTGGCAGATGGATAAGGGCATAACATTACCCAAAGCACCAGAATCCACAAGGAAGTTGTATAGGTTCTTCCCTTGGATGTTCAAGTCTAGTAGGAAGGGAGGATCCTTTGTATTTCCCTGAAAGACTGCCGAGTTGGCATCATCGAAAGTGATAGTCTTTGGTGGACAACTGATGACTTCAAGGTTCCCTAAGAGTTGTAGAAGGGACTTCTTCTACTCAGGACAATTAAGAAAAACCTCCATCAAGGTCATGGAGGTAGTGGTGCTTTCTAATGCCTTGGTGATGTCAAAGCATCCCCTTGGGTAAAGTTGGCTCCCCCTGACCGAATCCCTGGTGTGGTTAGGCCTAGGTCCTTTCGGTGGGAGGGAAGGATCTTTTGCATTGTCCTAGGAAATGGTGCTCTTGGGAGGCATTGATGTGAAGGATGGCCCTTTTCCCACCTAACTCTAATTGTTATAGGGAGTCTATGGGTTGGTGAAGGCATTGGCCTCAAAGGTCGGGATGGATTCATCAAAGAACCCCTGTAACCCGGGTTCTTCTTCATCCTCTTCATTTGTCCCGAAGAAGATAATCTCACACATAAAGGCAGTGTGAGGGGATCTGATGAGGAAGATTCCAAGGGATTTGAATTAGTAGGCTATTTTCTATCTGACTGGGAGATCTAGATGATCTTCTCTAGTGTGGCACAGTTCAGCTCAGAATGTGAGCCAGTGTCATGTAATCTACACTACATGACCAGGGGGTGGAATTCTATGAGCTACGCAGAATGACTAGGTCCAGCACCGCCCTAAGTGGTAGTATGATTTAGAGGAGGACCTCCGATATTTGCATTATTGTTCCATTCATTTTTGTTGGGCCAAGGCCCATTTTTGTAGTTTTGACCTCTAGAACGAGCATTCCGTTGGCCTGAGAAAATATTCCCTCTCTGGGAATGGGGTTGTGGGGTGTAGAAGGCCCCACCTTTAGCTGTCCCATGTCTATTGTCAAGGATGACACTAGTCACTGGAGGGATTCAACCTCAGCGGACAGCTGGGTAGTGGTTTCACAGTGTGATAGTTGAGGTGGTGGATTACCGAGGAAAGCGGCAGCAGCTCCCAGAGTTGAGGACAACAATCCTCCAGTTGCAGACGATTGGAAGAAAGGTACTCGGGAGGGTTGTGTCAAAGGTTGCTACATTTGATACGACTGATTCCAGGGGATGTATTCTAGACCTGGGGTTGTCTGGGTTTGTGATGGGTAAATGTACCGGGCCTGTTGGTTTATCAGCGGTGGGCCCATGGCCATTGTTGGGGCACCCATCGCCCGATTGGGATTGTATCCTCCGGTATAAGAAGTCCCATCGGGTAACATGTTGAAGGGCATGCTTTTTCCAATTCCATCAAGGGCTTTTCTCAAACCGCGGGACAACTCCAGGGCTAAGTTGTAAACTTTCACCAAAGTATCTCAGTTGTTAGCGGCGGTAGTTCTCCAAAGAATAGTAGCAAAAAAGGGGTCCATAGAGTTGAGGTATGTCTGGATAGTCACGTCGGTAGATGGGATGAAAGGGCCCATGCACTACTTTAAGGCCCATTGGAACCGATGATTTTAGGTAGCAAGAGGCTCATTGGGTTCCTTCCTGATGGAAATAAACTAGATGTGGGACCAAGCTAGGTCCACGTGAATGCGGAAGGCTGCCAGAAAGGCATCTTCCATATCCTGCCAACTATTGATGGAGTTGGCAGGAAGGTTTAGGTACCAGTTCAGCTCATTTGGTCCTAGGGACAATGGGAACATCTAGGTTACAATGTCTTGATGCTATATCCAATGTTGATTCATGGCATCTTTGTAGGCATGGAGGTGTTCTTTCATAGTTCGGGAGCCTAAATGTTCATATTTGGGGCAGATCTTCTCTGGATGTGGAGGAAGATCGTTAGTAGCCCCGGGGAACTTCCTCATTGGGGACTCGATATTGTTGAAGTAGGTAGTCATCAGGGTTGTCTGGTTTTCTCTTTGGTGAACGTGAGTCCCTGAGATTATCTGAGGGATTTGGGTATTTTGGTGTGTAGTAGAACCCCAGGGAAAATTCAATGGCTGCCTAGCTTGGTGGGTCCTTTTCTTTCAGATAGGGGGTCTGAGTTCTACAAACTCTCTGTGGTCAGGGGTTGATCAAAGGATTCTTTCAAATCGTAGGGATGAAAATGACCCTATACCATGGAAATTCTAGTTCCTAAAACTACTACTTGGGGATCTTCTAGGGGAGATGAGCTCATGCCCTCCTTCTAGCGCTAGTTTTTGTTGACAGGAATTTGTGATCGGCTCTGCCAACAGAGGTAAGTTGTCACCAGGTACCAGGGTACCATCCAACTTTCCCTATAGAGGTTTACCAGAGAATGAATTCTCCTAGCCTTGAAGCACCTGGTAGTTAAGTCTCGATGGTGTGGGGGAGCTAAGTTGGGCAAGTGACTATTATTTGAGGGGATAGCTAGTTTCTACTCATTACCTCTGGGGATTTCAAAAGGGGGTGAGGTTTCCTACAAGCACTTTAGATTTATCAAAGAAAATGCTAAAGATAGATCAGGGTTAGATGTATATTTCTACCTATGGTTATGCAATACATATCCAAACATCAACAATGCTCCAATGCAAGAAAATGACACTAAATATCGAATACACAAATGAACCATCGATTCACATGCATTCAGTAGAAAAGGGAGATGAGATCATTAATCTAAATGAAAACACAGGAGCAAAGGACATAAGAAAACATACTGCACAAAAGATGTTTGTTAACTTCTAAGATTAGAAAAATAACACATGGGCCACAAGTTGTTCTTCCTTCTTCCATTAAGTTGAAAATATTCTAGCATCACTGGTGAGTACATTCATGGCTCCAAGGGAGCACTATGTTATTGAGAATAGATTGAAAGTAAAATGCTAACTGCAATGAAATCAAAAAACTATTTTTCTATTGCTGCTGGACAACAAAATCACCAATTTCGCCCCTATCTCAGAAATATGTTAGTCGACATCAAATCCCAGAAATGAAATAAATGATAACTTCAAATTTGATCAATACCCAGGATTTCCAGGGATTCTGGTTCATGCAAAAAATGAGATGAAGACTGGGGGATTATGCAGAGCCCGATGTCTAGAAAACTGACCGTTTAGCTGTCCCATGTCTGTTGTCAAGGATGACACTAGTCACCGGAGGGATTCAACCTTGCCGGACAGCTGGGTAGTGGTTTCACACTGTGATAGTTGAGGTGGTGGATTACCTGGGAAAGCGGCAGTAGCTCCCAGAGTTGAGGATGACAATCCTCCGGTTGCAGACGAGTAGAAGAAAGGTACTCGGGAGGGTTGTGTCAAAGGTTGCTACATTTGCTGCGGCTGATTCCAGGGGATGTATTCTAGACCTGGGGTTGTCTGGGTTTGTGATGGGTAAATGTACCAGGCCTGTTGGTCTATCGGCGGTGGGCCCATGGCCATTTTTGGGGCACCCATCGCCCGATTGGGATTGTATCCTCCGACGTAAGAAGTCCCACCGGGTAACATGTTGAAGGGCATGCTTTTTCCTATTCCGTCAAGGGCTTTGCTCAAACCACGGGACAACTCCATGGCTAAGTTGTAAACTTTCACCAAGGTATCCCAGTTGTTAGCAGCAGTAGTTCTCCAAAGAATAGTAGCAAAAAAGGGGTCCATAGAGTTGAGGTATGTCTGGATAGTCACGTCGGTAGATGGGATGAAAGGGCCCATCCACTACTTCAAGGCCCATTGGAACTGATGATTATAGGTAGCAAGAGGCTCATTGGGTTCCTTCCTGATGGAAATAAACTAGCTATGGGACCAAGCTAGGTCCACGTGAATGCGGAAGGCCGCCAGAAAGGCGTCTTCCATATCCTGCCAACTATTGATGGAGTTGGCAGGAAGGTTTAGGTACCAATTCAGCTCATTTGGTCCTAGGGACAATGGGAACATCTGGGTTACAATGTCTTGATGTTATATCCAATGTTGATTCATGGCATCTTTGTAGGCATGGAGGTGTTCTTTCGTAGTTCGGGAGCCTAAATGTTCATATTTGGGGCAGATCTTCTCTGGATGTGGAGGAAGATCGTTAGTAGCCCCGGGGAACTTCCTCATTAGGGACCCGGTATTGTTTAAGTAGGTAGTCATCAGGGTTGTTTGGTTTTCTCTTTGGTGAACGTGAGTCCCTAAGATTATCTGAGGGATTTGGGTATTCTGGTGTGTAGTAGAACCCTAGGGAAAATTCAATGGCTGCCTAGCTTGGTGGGTCCTTTTCTTTCAGATAGGGGGTCCGAGTTCTACAAACTCTCTGGGGTCAGGGATCGATCGAAGGATTATTTCAAAGCGTAGGGATGAAAATGACCCTATACTATGGAAAGTCTAGTTCCTAAAACTACTACTTTGGGGATCCCTCAGGTGGTGTAAATTTGAAATCTTCTGGGGGAGATGAGCTCATGCCCTCCTTCTAGCGCCAGTTTCTGTTGACAGGACTTTGTGACCGGCTCCGCCAATAGAGGTAAGTTGTCACCAGGTACCGGGGTACCATCCAAATTTACCTATAGAGGTTTACCGAAGAATGAATTCTCCTAGCCTTGAAGCACCTGGTAGTTGGGTCTCGATGGTGTGGGGGAGCTAAGTTGGGCAAGTGACTCTTGTTTGAGGGGATAGCTATTTTTTACTCATTACCTCTGGGGATTTCAAAAGGGGGTGAGGTTTCCTGCAAGCACTTTATATTTATCAAATAAAATGCAATAGATAGATCAGGGTTAGATGTATATTTCTACCTATGGTTATGCAATACATATCCAAACATCAACAATGCTCCAATGCAAGAAAACTACACTAAATACCGAATACACAAATGAACCAGCAATTCACATGCATTCAGTAGAAAAGGTAGATGAGATCATTAATCTAAATGAAAACATAGGAGCAAAGGACATAAGAAAACATACTGCACAAAAGATGTTTGTTAACTTCTAAGATTAGAAAAACAACAACACATGGGCCACAAGTTGTTCTTCCTTCTTCCATTAAGTTGAAAATATTCTAGCATCACTGGTGAGTACATTCATGGCTCCAAGGGAGCACTATGTTATTGAGAATAGATTGAAAGTAAAATGCTAACTGCAATGAAATCAAAAAACTATTTTTCTATTGCTACTGGACAACAAAATCACCAATTTCGCCCCTATCTCAGAAAGATGTTAGTCGACATCAAATCCCAGAAATGCAATAAATGATAACTTCAAATTTGATCAATACCCAAGAGTTCTGCGGATTCTAATTCATGCAAAAAATGAGATGAAGACTGGGGGATTATGCAGAGCCCGATGTCCAGAAAATTGACCGTTAATGATGCGATGTGGGTTGTCACGTGGTCATGAAATAAATGGAGTAAAGAAATTAATGGTGACAGTTGTCTTAACACGAAAGGAATGAATGCCACTTGGGATGATTTTAAATGCTCACACATGGGGGAATTAATCCTGCCATTAATGTTGAAGTAATGGAGGAGAGAGAAATTCCATAACTCAAATAGGCGAGGTGCCAAGTTTGAGTCCAGCGAAAACTAGGTGGACGAGCTCAAATTTGGTTTAACAACACACAGAGAGAGGTGAGCTCATGATAGAATAGGGTAGGAATCGGGGGAATGTATAGACCAAATTTACATGCATTTACAGACTACTATACAGGAAGACATTTACATAGGCACACACAAATAGGAAGTCAAAGAATGACATTCACAGACTCAAACAAACTTACAAGAAACCACAAGCCGCCACTACTTACAAATGTACAGAGACTTACAAGAATCTACATTATTTTATAGTTGCATAGAAGGTAGATGACCTTCCTGCAGGGCCATCCCACCAATGGGAAGCGATGACAAAGACTAGAAAACAAAGCAAATAAAAGCCAAAAACAAAGGGAACAAACACAAACCAAAAAGAAAGAACCAAAAATGCAAACCAAAAACAAAGAGAAGGGCTAGAAGCGAACCTACCTAAAACTAGAGATGCAAAGGGAAGGGCACAGGAGGTTCTCTACAGACGAGCAGCTTAGGAAACCCATGAACATGTCAAGAATCTTGTAGGATAGCTTGAATATGTGCAGGTTTGAACTTCAAATCACTACTAATCACTGTCAATCACTAGAAGCAAATTGCACTTAGCTCGTTGGTAAACACATAATTCACTCTTAATCACTCCAAGGGTAATTTGTTTGCGGTAAGTGTAAAAATGACAAGTGAAATCCAATTTATACCCTTTAGGTGAAAATGCACCCCTTCCTTCCATAAACCCCCAAAAAAGGCAAGCCTCTAGACTCTAGGCCTGAGAATCTCGCCTGACCACACCCTCCAACTAAAGAGGAAGCAACAACACAAGGATCCCGGTGTCCAGAATTTGGTTGATACAAAGGAACAAAAGAAGGCAATAACAACGGTCACGCAGAGGCAAAGGCCAAAGAAAACAAAAGAAGGACCAAAAGAAGAAAGGGGCACCCAACATTTTTCCAACAAAATGTAGGGACGGGTATGTAGGGCATAACATAATCTTCTGGGGTTATCTACGCTTGAGATGCGCTGGTAGAGGGAACTGATACATGTACCTCAGGGATTTTTTTAGTGGTGATTCTTTTCCAATTGCCAAATATGTCTCGTCAGGTGCATAGAATTTGGAAAAAAAATGCGTAGTGTACTGTTTGACTGGTTCACCCAGATTTTATAAAAAACATGTATATTGGTCGGGTTGTTAGCCACTATTTGCATATAATTTCACTATGGTAGTGGGGTTTTTTGCCCATTTATCTATTTTATATTTACTATTATTTTCCACGGATTAAGGAAGGGGTATTTATCAAGGATCTCCATTCGCCAAAGGCCCATTAGCCCAAGTTAAAATTTTATTTGCACTAGGACCCAATTCGCCATGCATCATAATTCATCGTTTTCCAAATTCCCGCCCTATTTGCCTAGTCAATTACTTGAAATTATGTGGAGTTCACCAAATATTAGTTTTTATCATATGAAAATGTCGTCCCCTTCGCCAAAATTTGAAATAAGAATTTTTATATAAGGATAGTTTCAAGAGATTTAGGAGTAAAAAAAATAGTTTATTCTGAGCTAACAATTGCGATCGGTAGTGAACCGAAAAGACTATGAGTCCTTAGTATCTTATAATTATTCAAGTAAAATTTTATTGCAGCCTTAATTTGTTGGAGATGTCATAGTCAAAGTTAAATAGGAAGAGGTCTATTGAAGGTGGAGAATCTAGAGATGTCCAAGAGAGGCCAACGATATGCAGAAAATTATCTTCATACTTTGGCGGGGGTAGACACAATGGTGTTGGTCAAAGTGAGGAAGGTATGTCATCAGAGGAACCTATACAACTTTGAGGCTATCAAATTACACAGGAGTCTATTCAACAAACTAGGGAACCTAATAAATCTGGTGACAAAGTTGCGGAACCTGATATCTCTCATGAAGATGACCTTGAAGATGAATTTCAAGTAAATAACTAGTACCAGGATGAATCGATCGACTTCAGTGATGATGATGTTTCAATTAACAGTAACACTAAAGGGAGAGGAAAATCAAAATAAAAAACTGATCGTCAATGGGAGATGTCCAAGAGATTTAAATTTGATTGGGTGGTAAAGTATCCATTCATTGAACCCATGGACAAACCAAACCAATTGTAGGTGAGTTGCCAGTAGAATGTAGATGTATGATTTGTAGTTGGAAGTATAAAAAAGAAAAGTGGTTGAAGCTTAAATTGGACACCATAGAGAAACATGTTGGTAAGGTTTACAAAACCTCAACTGTAGATGGAAAGGAAATAAAAGTGGTAAGATATAAAAAAAAGGAGCAATGTCAACATCAAAGGCATGCTAAGGAATATTATTTGTTTCAAAAATTTAAGATGAAGCCTGGTGAAGTTCAAGGTTCTATTAATGCTATTTTTTCAAAACCAAGTGAAGTAGAAGAATGCAAAAAAGTTGTTCAATTAAGTAATGTTTTCCATATTTTGAGCAGAGGGCGTCCAATGATAGACTATCCATAAATGAGTGATTTTTTACACTTTTTGAAAGTTCCTAACTATCCTATCACTCATTGGTCAATAAACAGTGGATGGGAATGGGAAAGTTGTATTTCCCAGGTTGAAATAGAGGATGTATAGAGAAAAATAAAAGAGTCAACCTTTATTGCATTGTCCTTAGATGAAGTTCTGACAATAGATAATACGCCATGGGTATGCATGCATGTTTATACTATATAGAATAATGTCTGCCAACCACATCTACTAACTATTGCAAATTTGAGGGACAATGCGACATCGAAAAATTTATTTCAATTAGTAAAGAGCCATTTAATTGAATATGGAGCTATGGATGAATTGACAATAGCGAAGAAGTTGATCTATGTTGGAGCGGATGAAGCTTCAGTAATAAAAGGTCAAAGGAATGGTCTTTGCTCAAAGATGCAGGCTTCTTGTTCACCATATGTTGTTGGCATTCACTGTATGGCCCACAGGATGAATCTTTCTTTTAGAGTTGTGAAGAAGTTTCCTTTAGTAAACAAGGTTGAAGATTTAGTAAGAGAGTTGTAATCATATTTTTGTCAAAGTCCCAAACGTATTAGGGAATTTTAGCACTTTGCTGATGGAATTACCAATGGAAACAAGATTCTAAAAGATGTTGATACCAGATGGATCTCTTTGGATGGGCCAGCACATTGATTTTTTTCTAAATATCAATCTTTGATTGGACTTATGTACGAAAATTGCGATAATGCAAAAATTTAGAGATGTGGCGACCTACTTCGGAGGTTAATCAATATAGAGACACTTTTGACTTTAGCATCTCTTCGTCCCATGCTAGAAGAAAGGATGTTTATTATGAAAAAAGCCCAGCAAAGAGCCATGTATATTGCAGAATATACTACTTTGCATAAAATGTCATGCCAAGTCCTCGATAATCTTTATCAAAATGACCCAAATTTATCTGATGAAAAATTTCATCATTGGAGGAAACTAACAAATTTGGACAATCTTGATAATTATTTAAAGATCATTGAAAATGGATATTTATGTGTTTGTGTAAGGGGATTTCAGATACCAATGTACTACAGCGCCCCAAAGAAGCAAGCTACAAAAGTTACAAGGGAAGAGTTTACCAAGATCGTTGAGTCTATAGCAGCTAATGCAAGGGACATAGCCTATAAAGTTTCCTCTAAAATAAGATCCTAATTCCCATATGAACAACTACTTGAGGCCATGACAATTGTGTTTCCTCAATATTGGCACTTAAACTCTAAGGAAGATTATCGTAATAGGCTGTTGACTTTGATAAAGGAATTTTGCAAATCTGTAGAATTCAATGGAGTGACTATCA
>MU224432.1:943849-954266 GCA_018584345.1 Thuja plicata | reverse complement strand
GACATCCCCAATATTTGGCCCCAAATGTGTTCTTTAGTAATCTTCACTAAATTATTACTAGTATTTGTTAAAGTTTGAATTGTATTATTGGCCTTCTTTAGTTCTTCTGCCATTTTTTCACAATTATATTTCTCTTCCACTACTTTTTTTTCCCAATGATTGGCTTTATCCACCTGAGAGTCCAATTGCTTTTGCATTTCCCGGTTGGAGGCAACATTACTCTTCATGGTTTTAAATAACTTTTGTGAAGTGACTCTTTCTTCCTCTAGTTTTTTAGTAATTTCTGCCAATTTCCCCCTCAGTGCCTTCAACTCTGTCTACTCCTGTTCCTTCACTACTACCTCCACATGTTCCTTCTCTATATTTTTTGATGTAGAGGTCAATTTTTTAATCTTTTTTTTGCAATTCTTTTAAACTGTTCTCTAAATCTTTCCTCGTTGCTTTTTCATTGGCAATGTCTTCCTGTAACTTTTCTATATTTTTCTCGAGCTTACTTTTCTCTCTTTCTAGATTTAGCAGTGCACTGTAGACCACTTGGTTTGTAGACTTTGACACATTGATTTTGTCCACATTTTTAACTTTGGAAAAATCCATTTGGAGAGTGCTAACTTGAAATTCAGACAGATCTATTTGACTCTCTGGTGGGTTTCCATATTTTTTGGTTGGAATAACAACCATGAACTCCATCATGTCTCTGTTTGGGTCATATGTTAGAAAAACCCTGTTGGATGCAAGTTGTTCCTCTATAGCTACAGTAAGGGAACCAGTCTGCAATATATTCTTTATTTCCTAATTCTTGGTTGTTGTTTCTACAAATTTATTATAGAAATCTTTGAAATGAAAATCTAGCGTTGCAGAAGGATTTGAATGTTTGAAAGGTGAAGCAGAGCTTGCAATGCCTGTTGATCTAACTAGTGTTGTTTGATGATTTAAACTTATAAAGGGCTCTACTGAACTTGAAAGTGCAAAAATTTCTTTAGGATCGAGTCTCCATGTTGTGGACGTGGAAAAAAAATTCTTCTTGACACTATCATCTTCTATGGGATTGTGTGTAGATTCTACAGGCCTCTTTAGAAGGGAACTTGTTGTATAAGTTTCCCAGTCCCACTAGAACCAGGTTCACTACCAGAACCAATAGCAATAGATTCCCCAATCCCACCCATGGCAATGGATGTTCTTGTGGGCACACTAGTTCCTGATGAATCTAATGTGTCCTCTCCAAACCCAAGGCCTATACCAGGTCCATGATCAATTTTTTCTGTGACAATTGGAATCCAGATGCCATGTCCTATGGGATCCAAACTGCCACCTTTATAACCCATTTTTTCTGCAATGTTTAACCCTTTTCTATATACTTGTTTACGGTAGTCGCTGACTCCACTGTGACCTAGAATAAATGCAATTGATGGATTATCATCCTAACTGTCTAGAGAACTGTTGTCGTATGCCATGGTAGGATGCTCCAAATTCCACAATTTGTTAAACTCTATATCCTCATCTATATCATCCAGATCTACACTGGTCTTTGGTTCACCAAGATCCTTTCTCATACTTCAAAAATCATTCATTTTTGTTTGAGTCCATTTTCTATCCTTACACTCTTCTACTATTTTCTTTGGTATTTTTATGTTTGATGGATGAACACCTTTTTTATAGAAATTGTAGGACATTCTAGGTTGTACAATGCCCTTCTTTATTGATGTCATAATTTGTGATGACAAATATTCAACTGAAATTTTTTCCTCAGTGGAAACTTTCTCCATCTATTGTGTAACGTCATCCCAGCTATCCTTGTTTTTCAACTTCTCTAGCAATGGTTTACTTTCATGTTGAAATAAGTTTGCAGAGTTCTTATTAGCAACAAGCATTGTTTGAATGACGTTGAGTGGATCATACTTCTAGTACCACTCTAAATCAAATTGAAAAATTTCTAAAAAAAATTTTGCCACTTTGAATGCCTTTCTCTCAAATTTTAACCCTCTAATTGATAAAGGTAAGGAAGGGAATATGCTCTTCTTTGACTGGCCAGCGAAGAGTCTATCTATGCTCTCAAGTTGTAGTACATATTCTACTACAAACACCCTGTCTGTCACATGCATTGGAATTCTGTGGGGTTGTAGTTCTGATCTGTAAAAACTTAGCACATTGTATTCTTCCATTAAGTACCAGTCAGCCAATTGAATTGTGCTTCCAAGTTGGATGCAATCCCTACATGAAGTAGATAAGCTGGGCATTGGATTGCTTGTTATTTTTTTTGTACAATGGTGCCAAACAGAAATCTACAAAATTACTGTAATTCCTTTTGTTATCATACATCCTTATCTGAGGTGTCCAGTTATATATTGGAGTACCTATTGGACTCATTGGAGTACCTCTCAGTCCTATCCCCATCTAAATTTCAAGCTTGTTGTCATTGCTCATTAATATTGCGGCATGCTTGGCTAGCAGAAGATAGCACAAGTAAGTTGTGAACCTAAATGTCTTAGAATTGCCTATTTTAATCAATGCTAATTGTTCTTGCATCGATTGAACCATGTGTCCAACAAAATTATATCTTACTGTTTCATTGACACAATGGATATCCCAAATCAATCGAAGAATGTTGGCACCCACTTCCCTATTGTTTTCCATTCCCAGGCAAAATGCTAGCGAGGATATAGTATCCTGAACCCATGGCACAAAAATGTTAAAATCATAAGGAGGGTTATGGTTCTCACCCAATGAAGCCTTTGCCTTTGTAACTATTAGACCCTTTATAAATGAATTTTTTTCATTTGGCGCGACTGCCTCATATTTTTCTGCCAGTAATCTGAGGTCAATATGGACATTACAGTTTTGTCGGTCAAACCCTAGGTCTAGCAAACTGATAAATTCTTCCTTGGTTATTGCTAAAATTTCTTCCTGATTATTTTTATTCACAATTGCTTTTCTTTCTTCATCGTAATTTTCTGCACAAATCAAGACAATTTTTGGGCAAGGAAAAACTTCGGGTAACAACATACAACCCAAACCTACATCCCATGAAGCAATTTTACTCATTTTTGCACCTATCACTAGATTAAATTTTATAAATTCAGATCTCTGTGGCCCAGTTGCCTTACTGTACAATGTATGTTTAATTGATATGACTCTCCTTTGACCGTCAATAGCAGGATCATAAACATCGTGATGCTCATTAGTAAAACCAGGGATTTCTACTAGTTTTCTGCAGTCTATTAAAGTTTTCCCATCTGCTTGCCCTTGGCCTTGAGTTTTTGCTTTCCCCATTGTTCTTCGGAAGAATGAAAAAACACAGAATCATAGATATTTACTAACAAAATAACAGATAATAACTAACTAATTAAGAAAACCCCAGGTCCCCAATTCAAGAAAACCCTAACTGTACATGCATTGTGCAAGAATTAAAATTTCAAAATCAAGTTAAACATAATTTTTGACATTACGAAATCGGGATGCATCAGGCTAGATTTCTTACCCAAAATTATATTTTGAAATCTGGATAGATAGAAGTTAGAATGGATAAGGCTCTCATAAATTACAGTCTCAAAATCTTCGGTGATGGTTTAACAATTCTTTTTTGCTCTATTGCTACGAGCCTACTAGTCGATAGGTTATTAAAAAGGAAATGGTAAAAACCTTTCGTTAAAACTTAAATGTATCAAATTAAATGAATATTACATGTCTCACGTGTCATGTTTTTGGAAAGATTTTAATGAATATTTAATTAAAAACACGTACAAATTTAATGTTAATTACATGTGTCATGTTTCTGGAGTGAGTTTTCAGAAAAGATCTTTGAAACCCATAGTACTTCTGAAATACAACTTCAACCGTTCATCTCTCGTAATCCAACGATTGTTACGATTTTAAAAATTAATAATTTAATACAAAATAATCAATATAATCATTAAATATATTGAATTCCCTTTGAATTCATGCATTTGAGAATACCTTATCCATGAAACTTTAACCAGTAACCAGTCACCATTAAATGATAATGTTTGGAAACATTAAATTATTACATGAAACAAAAGTGCAACACAAATATTTTATATTATATTATGCAAAATTTCAATATAAATTTACAAATCAATGACACCCATAGGCCATATCTATTAATGATTCTTATAATAAAAACAAAATAGAAAAGCACTTCAAATTTCTTAAAACATTTTCATATTTTTTATTTAAACATAAGTTATTACAATTTACATCATTGCAAAAACCCTGGTAAGCTGCTACCACCAGAGGGAGACATAGTAGAGACTAGGATAGGGATAGGGATAGAGACATAGTCAGGAAATATCTGACTAAGACTCCCTTCCTTCTATATGGAACTTTGAAGAGAGGATTATCTCAGAGAATTCTTCTAGCCATCGATAGTCCTTGGTATCCTCCAAGTTGTGCCACTTCCGGAGGAAATCCCTCCCTATCTGTGCCCACTTTCGATGATGCATGAGCTGCTCAACATTAAGGTTCAGTAGAAATGGTTGCTTGGGCACATTTTCTCCTGGTTGTAGAATCCTTGGCAAATCATTTGCCTAAGGAATACCAAACCCAATTTCTGCAAATACGACAACATTCACATCGTCGCCGAGGTACTCTTTTCTGAAAAATTTCCTCAGAAGCATGAGAACTTCCACCTTTTCTCCACCCAGGTCCAATAGAGATGCCATGAACTGAGATGAAATGTCAGTGTTAACTCTATACATATTTTCATTCTCCATAAATTCACATCCCAGCACCATCCTTATAGCCTCCTTGGTGAAGGCTCCCAACTCCATAGCTACAAACGCCAGGATTGGGTCTGTGACCAGGCCCAAAAAGGGCTTATGATCCTCCAAGGCAGTGCATTTCTTGGCCAAAAAATCATCTCAAAAACACATAGCATTGGACTGCTACTTCAGGATTGGACACCCTAAATTCCTGCTAAGTAGATTATTTAGTCTCATTTAATTATCAACCAGGGATGTAAACTTGGAATGGTGTTTTCAAAGTATATGCTTCAAACCTGCTTGATTCTCAAGGCTAAACCTATGGAATAAAAATACATTATGCTTCAATAATCTATACTATCTCAATTGAATGCAATTATGCTAAGAAAATAGTAATCACGAGTAGGGGTTACTCTGCTCGCCTATGCTACAAGAACATTGCACCAGTTCTGTTACTAGTGGTTGTAGGAACAACAGAGTTCTACTTACTTCTTAATGAGAAAAGAAATAACTTCTAATCTAATAAAATGATTCACTCACCAAGTGGGCCCCCTTGGATGAGTGAATATAAATGCAATCAAGATAAGAGACTAAAACTCAAATTATGCACTCTATTCATTCATGGAGGAAATGTACTTGGAAAATAAACAGTGCTACAATGTCAAATTCTATTCCAAAAATTATATCAACTAACTCTCCTGTGGAACTACAGAACTCCACTTATTTAAGGAGGAACTACACTACTACCTAAATCTAGGATCACTCCATTAATGAGGATAACTAATGGATACATCGTGCTCATAACATAAATCTCGAACAACAATAGTAGATCTTCAAGTTCTTCCCAAAATATAGCATGTAGTGGTTCTAGATCTGCACATGGTGTCTACTCAAGAACTGAACTGACTTGTTCCTCCATGAGAGTTCGGCGATATGCCCATCTTCAATTGCCTTACTTAATTCCTTGCTTTATGTTGGCACTTCTAAAGGTAACAACTATTGTTGACCCTTTTAACGCCAAGCTAGAATTATTGAATGTGCCAAGACTTGACTCCTACAAAATGGTTAGCATACATAACTTTTGACGCATAAATATATTTTATCATCTAATACTAAGAAGTGTGAGATTTCATTCAATATTATGGCACAACATTCAGCTATAGGAAGGAGACTACCCATAAACATAGCATAGGGAAAAGGACTATCTATTCAACATGAAATCACTTATATCCTACAACTTCTATCCATCAGTTCCAAGCAAAAATACATTATGTTTTTATCATCCATTTTACCTACTTGTGTCCTTACATATATAAAATATATAAAAACCATAAGTTTAAATTTTCTGCTTTGAAAACAAAATGTTGAAAAAGGAAAGTAAACACATGGAAAAGATGGCATTTTGAGAGGCTCATCATTCCCCCCAACTGCATTATTGCTAGTCCTCAGTAATCATGAAATTTTGGACCCTGGTCCTAAGCCTCAAGTCGTTAGCGGTCTTCTCACCTGGTTCACCAATAACATAATTGAAGTATCCATGGCTATTCCAAAGTCTATCCCACCTCTATCTTTCCTTAACCATATCATGCTCTTCTACATTCTCATTTACTGCCAGCAAAGGCTGCAGGAAGATTGTAGGTTGAAACCTTAAGGGCATCCAATAATGTAGCTGTGTGTGGCCCAGCATTATAAACCATGGAACATGACGAGTAGCAAGAGTTAACTTCTTTGGAGAATGGGGCTCCATGATTTTTAAGTCATGGGGCATCCTTATCCACCATTGCTTACAAGCTGTAATTGCGGCCTCAACATCTTGTGAAGAATTTTGTTCCCAATTTGCATATCCCTATTCTCTGACTGGAAGAACCTTGCAAAACCCACTAGGGTTCATCGTGATTGAGATCCAATCAAGGAATATCCGCCTAGAGCTTTAAACTTTAGGCCTCATCATAAGGGGTGTGTCTACTTCACTATTTTGATATGGGAGAGCCTGATTCTCTCTGCTAATCTCATTTTGAATCCAGGACATAACTGTCCTCAACTGCACATCTCCTATGAAAAGAAGTGAATTCCATTCTCTATTGTCAGGCATAGCTAAATTGTGTAGATATAATTCACATAATAGATTCTTTATGTAGATGTCCAAAATCATCCTTATATTAATTTAATTAATATTCCCATAACATTATAATTAATTTTAATTTATTATATTTGTTATATTCTTCTATCTACTTAATTAAATTTATTTAATTAAATACGATTCATGCTCCTAAGTATTTGAATTTAATTTAAATACTATCCCTTTTAATGTATTAAATCTTATTTAATACATCATCCCTCATAAATCCCCTTTTAAATAAATTTTAAATTTATTTATTTCCCCACATTTCTAATATTCTTCTAAACCAAGATTAAATTTAATAAGACCTATTAATCCTACCTAGAAACCTACTCTATTCCTACCCTACCCTACCTATTCCTCTTAATAAACCTACTTGCTCACTTAAACACACACTAATCACACTTAAAGTGTGATTCCTACTCCTTTTAGCACTAATAGAATGCTCCCACATGTGTGAGCAACTCCTCAAAAAGGAAGCCACCAACTTCCTTTAATGTAGCCACTCTTTTGTCCCCCACTCCATTCCCCAAAGTTTCTCACACATGTGTGAGCAAACCTTGAGCCAATCAAACCTTAAAGGCTTGTGTTGACTTTTGCATGGCTTGTCCTCTTGCCCTTGTGTCCTCTATGTGACATCTATGTGGATGCCACATATGATCCACCTCATCCTATTCCTTCCCTTCCCTCCAAAACTCTATAAATAGAGGTTCTTTCCAAGAGCAAACCATCTTCATTTTATGCATTGTTATCATGCTAAAATAGTTCTAGAATTCTTAGTGCATATTCATGTTTTCATGCTTTTAGTTCATAATCTAGAAATCACATGCTAGGATAATGGTGAATGAATCTAGTTTCTAGTTTTCATTCAATCTTACATATCATCTTAGTGTAGTATTTTGAATATTCATCATAGTACAGTCTTGCACTTGCATTCATAGTGAAGGCTTGAGAAAAGTTTTCAATACTTGTTTCTTGAGTTCTTCACTCATTTCAATCACTTAGATTGCATTCTAGTTTTATTTATCAATCAATAGTGGGATTTTAAATATTGTGTTGGGAGAGCACACCCACAGACCTCTCTAAGAGCAAATCAACAAGGCCTTGGGTGCCCTTGTTCAGCTCATCGGAGGTTGTAATGAAAGTCTTCTTATTTTTAGTAGTATGTGTTAGATATGCATAATGTTGTTATTTAATATTTATCTCTAATATTTGCATGTCTGAGCGTGCTCTCAACAGGTTAGATTTCATTGCATACATTTTGGCACACCCGGTGGGACCCACGTCCCTATTTTTCTAACATTTTTTACAGATTTCTCGCGGATCAGAAAATTTTAACACAGACCCGTCTCCGCCCTAGCTTCGTCGTCTCCGCAGATTAACGTCTGCGAAAACTCAACCGTTTGCGCAGATCGCCATCTGCGCATAAACTCCATCATCTCTGCTTGTTTAAAAGTAGCTTCTAAAACTTTGTTTTAAAATTGATTTTTATTAATTTTAAGTATTTTAACTCTCGGGTTTCTGACAGGGATAGACTTTTTAAGAGTTAAATACTGTCAAAATTAATAAAAATGTCATTTTTGAGTTTTAATGAATCTGCTTGTTTTATGTAAAATCTGACTGTGTGTTTTTTATCGTCTGTGCAGGTATTCTGTCGTCTGCGCAGATCACCGTCTACGTAGATTACTATCTGTGTAGATCACCGTCTGTGATACTTCACCGTCTACGCTTGTTTTCGAAGCTTGTGTTTTTTAACACATTTTTATATTTCAAACTACTAACCAGTGCATTGCAGGTTCTGTGATTTGTATTTTGAAGGATATTAATGAACTTAAATACTTAAACACTTCTTTTGAAATGCATAAAATGAACCTCACCAAATCTTGAATGCATAAGGGAATGAACATCATACATTCTTGAATGACATAAGGCAAAAAAACACACATTTACAAGCTTTTTGTTGCTGAGTAGAAAATGAATTGAACTTGTATGTTTAATCACACTATTATGTCTTTTGCCTAGGTAGAAAACACATAGTTGTTTTAATTAGGTTCAATTTGGAAAATAAACTCTTCTTGGTGTGTTTGAAGAAGTGTTTCTCAACACTTCTTTTTTAGCTATTTGTCATAGATTAAATCCCTTTTAATTTAAGTGATGCTTTGATTAAACTATAGCCGTATCCTCTCCCCTCGCCTCCGCAGATCTTAGGTGAAGAGAAAGCTTAGCTTAATCAAGTCTCTAGAGAGGCCTGTCTAGAGGGAGCACTTCCCCTTTAGAGGATGACCTCAAACCGGTAATCCCTTCGGCCGGTATAGAAACAAGGTGCGACCCAAAGGTCCACTTTATCCCTGCAAGCTTGGGTGGGTCATGTTCAATGGTAGTCCATACTGAGTGAATATCCCTCAGTATACTGGCATGGTTGAACTAGAGACTTAAGTGTCTCACGCCGTACAAACCGATTGTGGGGATGCCACGAAACCTTACTAGCAACCATAAAGTAGTAGCCTACCCGATTCACCTCTGAACGGTGACTTATTATAGTGCAAGGGGAGGAAAAAATCTCCCCCCAAGATTCCCATCATACGTGTCCTAGGGTATTGTGTTGCGAAAGAGATCTTCATAGCACGGCGATAATACTTGGCAAAAGGAAAAAACATGGGCACCCTTCCGGGGGTGACATGCTGTGTGAGCTGAAGGACTACCAAGCAATGAGCCTATAATATTTTATGCGAAGCCAAATTCTTTAGGTAGTTACTACTTGAACTGTCTTTCGATGTGCTAGACCCAATGAAAATATAAGTGGTTTGAAAGAATCACTTGAACATACACAATCGAAATATTGGAAAGTTAGAAAGAAATCCCTTAATGTCACAAGTGATTGTATCCCTCAAGGTTTCTTTGTCCCTTGTTGGATTGTTTTGAGACATGTGTCTGTTATTTTCTGGTTTGTGTGTTTAAAATCAGTTCTTTCCATCAAACAATTTTCCCAAAATCAGACTGAACATCAAAAATTTGCCCAGAATTTCAACACACTGCCTTAGTCTCAGTCGGCTGTCTCCGCTCTGGATCCACCGTCTATGCAGATTACCGTCTGCATAGATCACCGTCTGTGAAGACTGTCGTCTGCGTCTGAGACTACCGTCTCTGCTTGAAAATAGTGACCTTCAAGAATTGACCAAAATGATCAAAATTTGACCATCTGCAAGACCCTGAAACCATTTTTTTTGAATCATTCATCCATTTGGCCAAAATTGATTTTTTCATGACATGACCAGTTTTAAGAAGCACAAGAAGGTCAAACTTCCTAAATCTTTAGTCCTTAGAGATCAAAAGGAAGTCACCCGTAAATCAAGGGAATTCCAGCACATTGCAACATCTATCAAAGAAGGTATTGAACACCGTGAGAAGCTTGAAAAAATCATTTACAACAATACCATTTGCAAATTCATGGCCAATTTTTCACTCAATAGGTATTTTGTCACACTTGAACAATACGATTAGGAAACACCTGACTTCTGGATCATTCTTCCACTTCTTTCATCATCATCCTTCCTTTGGAGCATTAGATCAAAATCAAATCAAA
>MU224432.1:908676-929964 GCA_018584345.1 Thuja plicata | reverse complement strand
TGGGAGAGCACACCCACAGACCTCTCTAAGAGAAAATCAACAAGGCCTTGGGTGCCCTTGTTCAGCTCATCGGAGGTTGTAATGAAAGTCTTCTTATTTTTAGTAGTATGTGTTAGATATGCATAATGTTGTTATTTAATGTTTATCTCTAACGTTTTCATGTTTGAGCGTGCTCCCAACAGGTTAGGTTTCATTGCATACACTTTATGGGCATAGGTACTGACCTGAAGGCATCATAGAAGTCGTGAGGTGTAGAAATGGAAGGATTTAATCCCTCAACAATCCTTGTCAATTGAAAGTTAACAAATTGTTCCTTAAGGAACAATGCATAAACTAGAGAAGGTGACCTACATGTCATTGCTGCAGGAATCAATTCAGTGATCTACTCAATTCTCCTCTCCAATTCTGCAATCCAATTTTTTATTTCTCAAGTTGACAAGCCTGCTCCTCAATTATCCTCTTTAATTTCTCTGTCTCCAGTTCCCATTGTGTCTTTTCCCAAGTGATATTTGGGTACAAACTCAATCCTACTGCTAATGATGTGGATAAATCTGAGGGTGGCATGGGTTCTTGCTAAAGAATATTAATCCACTCAAATGTAGCTTGAGGGATCTTTACTTTCTCCACATTAGTGAAAGTAGCCCCTTTCCCCTTGTCACAATTTTTTACTGAGTCATCTGCTTGGCAAGATTCATCAATAGAAGCTTTTCCTTTCCAAATGACAAGGGTTTTTATCAAATCATTCACTTGGAATGATTCAACTACCTTGGCTAATGTTTATGATCCGTCCTTGCTCAACTACTCAAACACTTCTTCTATAATGTCCTCATTCACTACAGGAAACTCATCAGGAGGAAGATTCTTTAAACTGTCATCAAAATCTTGACCAGAATTATTACAAAATCTCTCTATTTCTAAAGAATCCTTATCACTATCCACAAGGATGTATTCGACTTGTGGATCAATTGTAGCTTCATCATCCACAACATGGGCTAGGGTATCACTATCTGCTCTGTTTGAAGCCATTGCCTCTAAAGAGGACTTTTCTGCAGATTCAGAGGATTCAACATTTATAATTGAATCAGGGGTTTTGCTTGCTTTACTAGCACTAGTAGAAAGTCTAGCACTCTTCCTCATAGGGGTTTGAAAAGAACTCATAGGTTTCGTGTGTTTCTTTTTGGTGGAGGACACCTCCCCCGTAATGGCTACAGGGGGTTCTTCTGATGTTGCCTCCTTGGAAGAAGGCAAGGTTTCCTCGGGTATCTTATTCATATTTACATTATCAACTGGCTGTTTCTCTAGAGTCATTTCCTCTGTATCTATGGTTTTATCCTTTCCCTTTACAATAGTAGACCTAGTTTCTTTAGACGGTGAAGTGTCAAGAGTGACAGTAGCTTCTCTAGTTTTTCTTTCCTTTTTATCAGAAACAGGAGTGTTATCATTGCAGGCTCTTTTCCTAGAAAGGGTAGGGCTTGAAGAGGATGCTTCAGGAATGAGTTCTATTTTATGGATTACTTTATGAACCCCCATTGCCATGTTAACCCTACTACCTACACCCTGGCCTCTCGGACCAACCACCCTAGGTGCTAAATCTTCCATAGCCAAGAATTCCTCCCAAGTCCCAATTGACTATTTAATTAACTTCCTTTCTACAATTAACTTAATTAAACAGTGATGGGAAATAGATTGTGATTTTCCTGACTGAACAAGAGATGCCTATTTTTTCAGAATATTAAAAAGAAAACTAGGTAAATTTACTGGCCTATTTTCATGGCGGAGGGCGCTCAAAATCTTGAAGTGCAGTCCATGCAGGTACTTGTAATGTCCCTCACAGGTGAAGTAGGATATGATAAATGTGGCCGACTACAAAAAATCTAAAGGTAATGACATTCATGAAGTACCCTACTTCTTATCAATCTCCAACTATGGGTCACTATGCAGGGTAAATTATGCCCTAGCTGAGCGCAAGTCAATATCCTTTGTCCACTTTTCCCCAACCCGTGGCAACTTTGTAACCTCTGCCATGATATCTTCTAAAAATTCAACCCTCAAACCTTTCACTATTGCAAAACCTTTATTCAAATTATTTAGAAATTGAAAAGCAGTTTCATCATCGAAGCCATTAAGGCTAAAGCAGTAATCCATCCATCCCTATTTTTGAAACAACTCACAGGCAGCCGGGTCCCCAAGTAACACTTGACGATCCATTGGCTCGTGCCTCTGAAGGTCTCCGCCCATTTCAAATGACAAAGAAAATATCTGTGCAGGATATGGTCAGTTGCTTTAGAAAACTAAAAAAATGGAGGCCTTCCTACGGACACAAGATGTTTTTGTTTTGCTTTTCGAGAAAAACTCAAGTACAGGATAGATTTTAATTCTAAGAAAGAAAGCATTAATTTGAATGATTTTCATAAATACATTCGCGTGTGTTAAGGTTCGCCACCCGAACACGTCGCAAAATTATCGTTATTAAGTGAACCTTTCTTTAATTTTCTTTCAAATCAATTTTTAAATCATGATGATTTAACCACTGAAGGACAGCTAAGCACCCACACAACGACGGTCACCATGAAAAGATAGGAAAGAAATAAAGTTTTGCCTTTTCACTTGCTAAAATCAATTTGGAAGTATTAAAACAAGTATGAATTAAATAACCCCTCCCCCTAACTAAGTATAAGGCATGGGTCCCACCAGGCCGGTGAATGCAAGAATAGAAAAATAAAAGTACACTCATTTCAAAGTAATAAATGAATAAAATAATTTGTGTAAAAGTATGTGTTACTAACTTGACATGCTGCAGGAAGAGTGTAATGCTAGGCAACATGCACTGATGGGGTGATGTCGTGGTGTGGACACATGGAAGAGAGAGATTATGCAAATTTTTATTATGAAGAAAGCAAATCATGGAAGTGAAGTTTTTATTATGGAAGTTGGAATAAAATCACAGCTTGGCAGAAATCTGGGTGGAAGACCCAGATGCTTCTTTTGCAGGAAGGGCGTTGTCTGAGTTCTATTGGAACTGCTACAGGAAGTCCTGACAACTCTCAGGCTTGTGATATATCTTTAAAAAATGCCCATTAACAAGGAATTTGAATCTGACAGGACCAATTGTAGAGAGATGAACAACACCATTATCAAATACTGAGACTATTTCATAGGGCCCTAACCAACGAGTTTGAAATTTTCCAGGAGTATGCTAATATCTTGAATCATAGAGAAATGCCCAATCTCCATTGGAAATTTTTTTATCTTTTATGAATCTGTCATGCCACTTCTTTCACTGCTTTTGAATGAGTTCTGTGTTATGAAGTGTAGATTTCCTATATTCATCCAATCCATTGAGCTGTAGGAGCATGTCCTCTTGTGCTTTGTTCAGGTTAATATCCAATTCCAATGCCATCCTAAGAGTCTTATGGTGAAACTCAATATGCATGGATGCAGATTTCCCGTAGACCAACTCAAAAGGAGTGAATCCAGTAGTGGTTTTCCAAGTTGTGCAATAAGCCCAGATGGCTTCAGGAAGTCGAGTAGCCCAATCCTTTTTGTGAATGGAAACTATTTTTGTTAGAATGGCCTCTATCTCCCTATTTGTGATCTCAGCCTGTCCACTAGCTTGAGGATGGTATGGTGAAGATTTACCATGCTTCACCGTGTACTCATTCATCAATGCAATGATAAGGTTAGAGGTGAACTGTGCCCCTTGATCTGTTACTATTTCTTGAGGTACTCCAAACCTAGTAAAAATAAATTCATACAGAAACTCTGCTACTTTATGGTCCCTTGCATGCCTCATTGCTTTTGCTTCAACCCATTTTGTGGCGTAATTAGTGCATACTAAGATATAAGACTTACCATGTGAAGATGGCTCAATGGGGCTGACAAAGTTGATGCCCCACTTGTCAAATGGTGTTACCACCACCTGAGGTTGCAGGGGCATTTCATTAGTCTTTATGGGATGTCCCATCCTTTGGCATCGGTCACAATGTCAGGTATGCTTAGCTGCATCTCTATGTAATGTAGGCCAATAATAACCAGTTGTTAATACCTTGTATGTTGTTCTTTTTCTAGAAAAATGGCCACCACATAGCTCATCATGACATTATCAAAGGATGTCATAGGTCTTATCTTCGCGGACACATCTGTGGGTGAATTGATCAGGAACTATGTAGAACATAAATCCAGATATCCATGAAAATTTGAAACTTTTCTCAGCCAGCAGCCGTCATTCACAGGGTGAGAAATGAGGTGGTTCTCGTCCTGTAGCAAGGTAGTTTGCGATGTTAGCATACCACAGATTGTAAGTTGCAAGAGAGAATAGGTGCTCATCTGGGAAGTTGTCATCAATTTTTGCAGGATCATCAGGAACTTGTAATCTAGAGAGAAAATCAGCCATGACATTAGCCTTTCCTAGTTTATCAATGATAGTTATATCAAACTCCTGTAGGAGGAGTAACCACCTGGCTAACCTACCAGAAATGGCTAGTTTTTTCATCAAGTATTTGATCGCTGAGTGATCAGTATAAACAAATACTTCATAACAGGTTATGTAATGTCTGAATTTATTTAATGCATAGATTATAGCAAGAATTTCCCTCTCAGTAACAGTATAATTTAGTTCTGCACCTTGTAAATTTTTTCTGATGTAATAAATGGCGTGCTCAACTATTCCTTCTTTTTGACCTAGCACTGCCCCAATTGCATAGTCAGAGGCATCTGTGTGGATATGAAAGGGTAGCTTTGAGTCTGGTCCTCTAAGAATAGGGGTCTTTGTCAACACATCCTTCAACTGCTAGAATGATGACTCACAGTCTGTTTTTCATTCAAATTCTACTTCTTTCTTTAATAGATTATATAATGGAGTGGCAAGTTGGCTGAAGTTCTTGATAAATCTCTTATAGTAACTGGGATGACCAAGAAAACTCTGGACATCCTTCTTCTTTGTTGGGGTTAGGAGTGTGATGATTACTACAATCTTTGCAGGATCAACTTGGATACCAAAGGATAAGAGGTAATGCCCTAAGACAATGCCCTCCTCCATCATCATGTAACACTTCTCACTATTAAGTGAGAGATTGTAGTCCTGACATCTTTGAAGAAATTTTTCCAAATTAGCATAAGCCTCTTCGAATGTAGTTCCATATGCAGTAAAATCATCCATGTATATTTTAACACAGTCAACAACAATGTCAAAAAAAATGCTTAGCACTGCCCTCTGGAAAGTAGCAGGTGCATTACATAACCCAAATGGTAAGATAGAATAAGCAAATGTTCCCCATGGATAGGTGAACGTTGTTTTATCCTGGTCTTCTAGTGATATCTGGATCTGGTTGTAACCACTAAAACCATCCAAGAATGAAAAATACTTTTTTCCAGCAAGGTTGTCAAGTACTTGGTCAATAAAGGGCAATGGAAAGTAATCCTTCTTGGTTTCTTTATTAAGCTCCCTATAGTCCACACAAACTTGCCATTTTCCACCTTTCTTGGGGATGATTACAAGAGGGGAGACCCACTCACTATCAAAAATGGGATATATGAAGCCAGCTTGGAGAATTTTTTGCAATTCAACCTTTACTACATCTCTTAATGTAGGGTTTATTCTTCTTTGAGGTTTCCTAATAGGTCTAGACTCAGGACTAATATAAATCTTATGAGTACACAATTTTTGGTCAATCCCCTTTATGTCAGTATAGTCCCATGCAAAAGCTTGCTGACTCTTTTGCAAAAGTTGGACAAGGCTAGACATCTAAGATTCAGTGAGATTCTTATTGACATTCAATTCCCTACCTGAGGCAATCTGCACTCTTTTAACTTTATCCAGCATAAGAACTTCTGCAAAAGAAGGTGACTTTATTTCATGGGGTAACAAAGTATGGAGATAATCAGGTGCTGCAGGAAACTTGGATGAACACTTCTTGGGAAATATGGTTTGTATAGAATAGTTAGGTTCATGAAAAGAGGGTTCTTCAGAGCCATACTAGTTTGTAAGGATTGCTACTAGTATGTCATCCTCCTCCTGTGAGACCATAAATGGATTTCTACCAATAACCATAAGCTACTGTACTGAATTGGCTTCAAGGCGGGTATCTCCTAGATCCGGCCATACAACTTGGTCAAGTTCAGCTTGAGGTTTGGCTGGAGAATGCAGGGTTAATTTCTTAGTATTAATACCATCAGATATGGTCAATTTTCCTAAGCAGCATGCCATGCAAGCATCTATTGTGGCTAACCAAGGCCTTCCTAGGATTAATAGATACCCTCCTAGTGTGGCTTTGGGAGACAAGATGATGAAATATGATGGGTAGTCTAAAGAATCTAGTGTGACACCAATATCCTCTACCATACCATCTAGTTTGACAGTTGAATTATCACCTAACTGGAGAATAGTGGGTGTTTCCCTTAACCCAATGATACTAAGCTTTAACAATACATCCATAATCATAACATTAATAAAGGCTCCTAGATCAACCAAGACATTCTATATTTGTATACCATTAATGTGAATGGTAACCACTGGACTCCCTGGAAATTTAGGCATCAAGGCTTTACTAAGCATGAGATGAGAAAGTTGTCCAAAGACATGGACAGTATCAGGATATTTCTTCTTCCTACTAGGGTGCTTGATACAGACTTCCTTGATTACTTTATTATAGATTGGAATTTCCTTGAGGGTATCTAATAATGGTATTTGGACAGTCATTTGCTTCAGTTGGTCAATCAGGTCATTTGCAATAATATTCTCTTTAGGGATACGGAAGGTTGGGCCAATCTTTGCGGGAAAAGTGGGATTTTCTCAACTAGAATAGGTGGTGCAACGGGTGGGACAACAGTATTTTGATTTTCAAAATATTCCTCAGTATCAGAAACATCAGTTATTATGGGTGCTCTTGGTGCAGGCAATGTGGTCCCTGATCTTTGGTGGATATCATTCACTTGTAGTGAATATACTTGCTGCTTGTTATTTGGATTTGGATTGGGTTGCGCAGGCAGTTGTGGTTTCTGAGGACTATTATTGGCTACAGGAGGCAGAGGCATAATAGCTTGTTGTTGAGGTGGAGGCATAATAGCTTGTTGATGATTAGGCTGATTGGGTCCGCACTGAGGTTGTTGTTGCCCGTTACCATGTGGTTGCCATTGGTTATTCTGATACGGCTGCTGGTATGGATTAAACTGTTGTTGATATGGGTTAAATTTCTATTGATATGGGTTAAACTGAGGTTGAAAGCTCTAGTTATACTGTGGCTGCTAAAGGTTTTGGTTATTCTGTGGCTGCTGGTTAGGCCAGTTATTATTCCAATTTTGTCCTTGAGGAATATAATTGTGGGGGTTTTGATTTTGCCATTGATTACTATTATTATTATTATAACCAAAATTATTTAAGGGGTCTTGAGGCATACCTTGTCTCTGAGCCCATGGTCACCTTTGAGCCACGTAAAAGACTTCTCCATTCTCATCTATTGCTTTGAAATCGATGGGCATTGAAGTAGTGTCCACGGATGCAACAATTTTGCATTTATAGTTTCTTTTCTTCTCCCTGCAGTGGGAGAAAAATTCAGCTAGCATAGATTTTGCATCCTCTTTCTTCCTTCAGGCTTGCATGGTATCTAGCTGAGTGGCCACATCATTGATAATTTCCTGCTTGAAGTCAGACAGGAGGTTGGACAGTTCTATCTTAGACACTCCAGAGCCATTTGTCTTTTGAGGCAGGTCCCTTAATCCTCTTCCCTTTTTTACTGTAGCCCTTGAGTAATTCATACATATGGTCTTGATCTCTACCCAATTTTTCTGGGTGATGTCACCACTAACCATAAGGTCCAAGCCTTCTATGCTTCCTTCATTGACACCTTTGAGGAACAGATGTTTCTATGATTCCTCAGTCAACTAGTGTTGAGCATTGTGTTGCAAGTTAAACATAAACCTGGAAACATAGTCTTCCAAGGTTTCATCCTCTTTCTGTGACATCTTGAAGATGTTGTCTCCTTTTAAATCTCATCCTCTATAGTATTCTTTGTATTTTGCAAGAAACATGTTGCTCATGGCATTAGCTCTAAGGCTCATGAACCACCTTAGAGCGGCCTCTTTAAGAGTTGACAGAAACAACTTCAGCTTATGGGCATCAATTGTGTAGTCGTAGCTCCTGTAGAGGATATCAAACTCAAAGAGGAAGACCTCAATATCTTCAGTGATAAGTCCATAGAATTTTGGCAGTGCAATGGCTGGAATGTTCTTCAGGTTTTGGTTACCTTGTTGAGGAGGAATTGGGAAGGGAAAGGTAGGCTGAGCCATCCTTGGAGGGGGGCCTGGTTGTTTCTATGGTGGTGGCTGGTATATAAAAAGAGCTAATAGGTTGTCATGATACTCATGGTCATCAAAAAGGACTTCTAAATGTAGCGATTCTTTGGAGGATGAGGGTGATGAAATTTCTCCTTGGGCATCTTCAAATGGGTTTTCAAACAGGTCTTCTTCTTCACTATCTACTTCAAGTTCTTCAGGCTCAGGATTAAAAAGATCAAATGGTTCAGCCTTTTATTGATGAGGAAGGAATCTTCCACAAGGATCTCTTCTTCTATGCATAAAATGCTTGCTTGAAATTAAATCCTAGATTATAAAAACGTGAATCATGAACACCAAAGTAGGCTTGAACTAACACCATCCCCGGTAGTGGCACCAAAAATGCTTGGCCAAACAATCATCTCAGAAACACATAACATTGGACTGCTACTTACAGATTGGACACCCTAAATGGTTGCTAAGTAGATTATTTAGTCTCATTTAATTATCGACTAGGGACGTAAACTTGGAATGGTGTTTGCAAAGTATATGCTTCAAACCTCCTTGATTCTGATGGCTAAACCTGTGGAATCAAAATACATTATGCTTCAGGAGTCTATATTATCTCAATTGAATGCAATTATGCTAAGAAAACAGTAATCACAAGTAGGGGTTACTTTGCTCGCCTATGCTACAGGAACAGTGCACCAGTTCTGTTACTAGTGGTTGCAGGAACAACAAAGTTCTACTTACTTCTTAATGAGAAAAGAAATAAATTCTAATCTAATGAAATGATTCACTCACCAAGTGGGCCCCCTTGGATGAGTGAATATAAATGCAATCAAGATAAGAGACTAAAACTCAAATTATGCACTCTATTCATTCATGGAGGAAATGTACTTGGAAAATAAACAGTGCTACAATGTCAAATTTTATTCCAAAATTTATATCAACTAACTCTCATGTGGAACTACAGAACTTGACTTATTTAAGGAGGTACTACACTACTACCTAAATCTAGGATCACTCCATTAATGAGGATCACTAATGGATACATCGTGCTCATAACAGAAATCTCAAACAACAATAGTAGCTCTTCAAGTTCTTCCCAGAATATAGCATGCAATGGTTCTAGATTTGTGTGCAGTATCTACTCAGGAACTGAACTGACTCATTCCTTCGTGAGAGTTCTGTGACACGCCCATCTTCAACTGCCTTAATTCCTTGCTTTATGCAGGTGCTTCTAAAGGTAACGGCTGTCGTTTACCCTTTCAATGCCAAGCTGGAATTCTTGAATGTGCCAAGACTTGACTCCTACAAAATGGTTAGCATACATAACTTCCGATGCATAAATATATTTTATCATCTAATACTAAGAAAGAAGTGTGAGATTTCATTCAATATTCTTGCACAGCATTCGGCTATAGGAAGGAGACTACCCATAAACATAGCATAGGGAAAAGGACTATCTATTCAACATGCAATCACTTATATCCTGCAACTTCTATCCATCAGTTCCAAGCAAAAATACATCATGTTTTTACCATCCATTTTACCTACTTATGTCCTTACATATATAAAATATATAAAAACCATAAGTTTAAAGTTTCTGCTTTGAAAAAAAAATGCTGAAAAAGGAAAGTAAACACATGGAAAAGATGGCCTTTTGAGAGGCTCATCATGCATCTTAAACAAATTGGAGTGTCCATTGAAAATCAAACTGATTAGTATTCTAATTTTTAACAAAAAAACAAAGAGAACCAAGCAGTCATAGACTATTTCTCCAAATCTTCTTTCACAATCGTAATTTAACAAGCGTATATCATCTATTTATAAGCCCTGATTGAAATTATTTCTCTTCCCTAAAGATCTAATTAATTTGTAAGTAAAATGGTAACTGTCCTTCAACAATCTCCAAATCTTTCATATTTAATGCAACAGTGGGTGAAATTAGAAACAACACTTATGATAAGCCATTTTCTTTCTTTGGAATAACGAAGGCTGAACGTCACGCAGGTGGACATAACAATTCTTTATTATAAAAAAACTTGAAATGTATGCCCACTCCGCAGAAACAATATGCAAAGTAATGGCGACAGGAAATGAAGCTTTACCATTGATGTAAGATCATCGTATGGTCAGAAAATGATGTCCTTCAATGACATGATGTTTTCATTTAAGTCTTAACTTTAAGGCATTATTCTATCTAGGTAAATTGGTAATGAATAGATAATGATGTCACAGTTCACACTTATCTGTCATTGAAAATTGAAAGGCTCCATCTAAGCTGTAATTAATTGTCATTACTTTACTTGATGTCATATCTACTCATTTCCATTAATTAAAATTTCTATCTAATATTACTAAAAATGGCTATGCAATAGACAAAATATGTCTGATATGACAATTTGATAGGTTTTATTAATTAAATTTAAAACTATACAACAGTTGTTTATAATTTTTAAATTAATTAATAAATCTTGTCACAACTCACAGACTCGGTCTCACATGTCCGTTGGATTACAACATATCAACGGCCAAAGATGAATTTTAGGCCTATTGATGGTCTTCATAATCTTTACAGAAAACTCTCTGCAAAATCATGACACGTGGTATGATTGATCATGGACTTATTGGTACGATCAATCATACCACGTGTCATGATTCCACCAAGAGTTTGCCATAAACATTATGAAGACCAACAATAGGCCTAAAATTCACCTTTGGCCATTGATATGTTGTAATCCAATAGACATCTGAGTCTGTGATGTCATAGTGGTGGGACCCAATGCAACTTCAACATCAAATTAGAACCATTGGATTAAGAGAGATGAATGGTGGAAGGTGCATTTCAGAATAAATGTGGTGACATAACTCCTTTACTGAAAAATCTCTCCGGAAACATCACACATGTCATTCTTTGAGAATGAAAACTTAGGAGAATGAAACTTTATTAGTTATTTCCAATTATTATATCACCATACCAACTATACAACTATTCTCTTAAATCGCCAAGTTTATATGTATTTTTGAAATACATTCGCCATGACAAATAATTAATTAGAATATTTGGAAAATTATTTTGCCATAATTTATCAGTAAAATTTTCCAGCTTCACCAATTAAATTAATAATTTTCCTATTAAAATCATTTGGTATCGCCATATTTTTATAAAAATGGTATACGGTATTAAAAAATTCACCACTAGATATCCATAATTTGAACCACAATTCGCCACCAATATTAAATATTTTACCTCCAAAAAAAATGTGATTCACCACAATTTTATACTTTTTGGGAGGGGGGTTTCTTAAAGTTATCCCTGATGTGCCTTCCAGTGACCCTTGGTATCTTGAGTAATGTATGATATGGTTCTTTATGTTATATTAGTCTCTGGTTGATGGAAGGCTTTCCCTAAGAATAACATATCTATTTCTTCTTCATCCTCTTCATCTGTGTAAGTCCTCTTTCGGGGCTGAATCTTTTTAGTAAACCAAGTGGGTTTACTATAGGTGGTAAATAGATCATACAAGGTGATGTAAAGGACTGAAGAAAATCTTTGTGGACTAGGGGTCACCCTCTCCTCTTTATCTGACTCTTCTTCATGTTCACCCTCTTCTCCCCTCTCCTCCTCATTTACTTCTCCTTCCTCTCTCTCTTCCTCTCCCTTCTCTTCTTCCCTTGTGGCATCCTGTTCTTATTTACCTTTTCCTTCACCCTCTGAGGAATTGATTGATATCTCTGTATTAAGACCTGTCATAGATTCTAGTGTGGTCTTAAGTGGAGGTGTAGCTTATGTACTTACCGAAACTTGGGGAGTCAGGCTAGAGGAAGGTAGAGGAACATATGGTGGTGGAGTTGGAACTTGCACTGCAGGTGGGGGAGTGGAAATGAAAGGGGGTAGATTTAGTGTGGGAGTTGAGAGAGAGGGTGGTGGAGTAGGAATGTAAGGTGGTGGAGTTGGTGCTGCACTTTCCCCTTCTGTCATGTCCCATTCCATGTTTTGGGCAACGTTAGTATCTTGAGTTTCTTCCCTTTGATTAGTGCTAGAATCCAATTCTATGAAAGGCACATTTAGTGTGGGGTTCATGAATTAGGATGGAGGTGGAGTGGAGATAGCCTAAGTATTGATGGGAACCTATGCCTCTATGTTAATCCATGTCGTGGAGTCAAGTGTATCTTCTCTTGGATCTACAAAACCTTCTAGGCCTTCAAAATCTAACAAGAGGAATTCATCTAAGCCAAGAGTATCCAAAGGATTTTCATGCTCCTATCGAGCCTCGGTCTACTTTTTTTTTGTCTCCTTTTTTGTTAGATAGGATTCCCAAGATCTTGTCCTCTTGAGTGAGGGTACATTATCCAATTCCAGTTCCTCTTGCAGAATCTCTAGTGATGGATCAACAGGAGGATCTATTTTACCTGTCATCTTGGTCCTTTGTGTCTTGTGCCTAGGGTTGGAACCATATTCCACTATACGCTCATTCTCATATACTATTCCTAGTTTTTGGGGTGGGGCCTTCTTAAATTGAGGCATTGTAGGCTTCTCTCCATGTTTCTTGTCCGCCTTCTTGGATGGATCTAATTGTATTTTTATGGGAATATGATTCATTTGATAAGGCTTGTTGATACAGTCCATAGTTTCTTTGACTACATGCCTTGCTTTAAATTTAATGTTGTCATTCTCTTCCTTGTCTATTTCTGCATTCAAAAGAGGTCTATTGTATATTTTGTCATCATTATAGAGCAGCTCCAGCACATCATCTGAATCTTTGTTCCAAAAATTAGGGAAAATATTGACCTCTAGGGCTGCTTGTGCTAATGTGAGGGACATCATATAGTAATCTTTGATTCTCACCTCATATTCATCCACACAATTCATCCAATGATCTTCAATATATGGTTCATGGATGTAGAATTAGCCAATGATATGGTTGTATATACCTATGTGGTCAAATCTGGCCCAGATGTGTGCATATGTTTGGAGTGGGCAGTTGTCCCACTCAAAAACCAATGATTTTAAATTTTTCATATCCTGGAGAATGTAGGGGCCTATGGAAATGGGAAAATCCTAGCAATGCTTCTTCTTATGCTTGATATGTTTGTAGGTATCTATGAACTTCCTAGCTATTTCCAGCGTGATAACCCAATGAGAAGGGTACCTGGGTAGTTTCTTAAGACTTAGGGTAGATTCTGCTACTCTAATGTATGTGAAATTTCTTAATTGTATATTTAATATGCCCCTATGGCCCTTATTCTAGCAGCAGCTTCCTCTGATAATCTCTTTGTGTAGTCACCTTCTATGGATCTAATGATTGCAAAGATGAATGGATCATTCACTATCTGGTAATATGGGCTATCCTCGGGCATTTTAGTGCTTCTTATCAACTGTGGATAGATGGTGAAGGGCCATGCATTTGGCTGACCAAAGGCTCCTCATTTTATAAGCCCTGGATATTCTACTCAGGTGGCCAGTAGGTCCACCATGTATGAAGTCAAGTAAAACCTTGGATTGTGCTTTACAGTAGTTAGTTTCTCATCCAGCTTGTCGCTCAGGATGGTGGCCCAATCAAATCTGGCCTTGCACCTCTTTATCTTTTCTATTAGCAAGATCATCTAGTTCTCAAGTTGGGTGGACTGAGGTAGTCCATATACTCGGCTTATCATTGTGACTGCTACTTGGATGTGGTCCTTCAAGTACCCTCTCCTTAGGTCTTTTCTATCTAGCTTATTCTTTGGGAGAGACTGCAAAAGGTATTCTTGATTTACAATTTCACAAGCCACTTGGGTCTTGTTTCTTAACCACCTTAAGCCCTTCTCTATAGAGAAGTCATAAAACTTATCTACACCTTTCTAGAGATGGAATACATCTTCAATGTTGTCTATCCTGAGGTCAAGAACCACACGTCCTTCTATGTTTTTAACCACCCTCTCCTCTAGTGTGTAATGTTTGGTCAATGTCATGATGATCTTAGAGGATAGGATTGACATCAGGCATGTTGTCTCATTGACCAGGTTTGATAGGAATAGGGAGGTGCAATCTTCAGTTCTCCCTGTTGGTTGGGAACACCTCACCAAAAATTCATTCTATTCCACGTTTCCTACATATGTATCTGTGATTTCCTAGTGTTGATTCCCAATCTTGGAAGGGGGATCATATCCCTTAAACAAGTACTTCATTGGTGATCCTATTAGCTTTTCTGACATCCCTGTAAGGAAAATGAAAAAATCAGTATATTAGTGAAGAAACTACTAAAGAAAAAAAGAAACAGAGACTAAAACTAAGAAAGCCAAAACCAGATAGCTCTTAAGTAGCCAGAAATGAAACTTCACAACACTTTTTGGCCTTTCGGACTCCAAAGACAATATCAAGGTGTGAAAGGCCAAAAATTAATTATTTTGGAGAAAAAATTATTTTTGGATTTGTGGAGTGCAAAAACTATGGGGAAATTCAGGGTATGAAAGCCCAAAATATGATAGACTTGGGGGGCTGATGAAATGGGTCTTGGCTTTTCGATGTGTGAAGGTCTGAAGAAAAATTTGGAGTGTGAAATGCTAAAATTTTTGGGAGGGGACAACCTTTTCTTCAGTGTTTTGGAGTTTGAGTGTTTCGGTGGTATGTGATTCTACGAAACTCTAAAAGTCTAGAAGTGCGATCCCATACTTAGTGAAATTTTGTTTCTAGCTTGGGGGTCTACTTTTGGCCTTTCAGGGGATGAAAACTTGCAACTTGGCTGTGACACAAAAAACCTAACCCTACAAACCAAAATGCAAAAGGAAAAACAAAAAAGAATAGAGGCCATGACCCGAGCAGAGGTCCAAGGGCACAAACCCTAGAGACCTAGGATGGAGAACAAGTGGCCAAAAAAATGGAATAGTAAAAAAAAAAAAAAACCTAAAACCAAAATTCAAAAGGAATAAGGGAAGGGAACATAAAAAGAAACTCTACCTGCAAAGGTGCAAGGAAAGGGGAAGAAAACAACAACTACTAATCGCAAGGAGGATCAACACAACACAATGAATGACAAGGAGGCAAGGAAGAAAGTAGCGGGCACGCGAAGAGCTTGAAAAACACAAGTTAGAAAAAAGATGCTTGAGCTGCTTTTATATCCTGTGGGGTGACATCACCCACTTTGGGGTTTTAGAGGCCAAAAATATGAAGTCTGGCGACCTCTCCCCTTTCAGCGTTTCAGTGACCAAAACACCAGAAGGTGTGGGTTCAACCTTTTTCCTTTTTTTGTTTTGGTATTTCAGAGTTCAAAGGGCCTCTCGATGTCTAAAACACCAAAAGTGTGAAAGGCCAAAAATTAACATTGCTTTCTCAACAGGCCCCTCAAAATTAGAGTTCAAGGAATAGGGGGAGTGGTTGACTAAAAAACAAAAAAGAGGGGGGCCCCCATTGGTAAGAGGACCAAAAAATGGGGTGTGTGTTGTGGACATACAACAAATATCCCTGACAAAAGGAGGAATGACCGAGGCATTTCTTTATCATCAAAATCCTTTTGGATTCTAACTTTGTAGAGGAATGAAAACCAAGAGCTACTCATGTTGACTAGCTTTCAATGACTTCCCTGTTTGAATTTCTCTACTAGTCTCCTAGTGTGTGTTCATGTGTATTCATTTCCCAACCTTTGATTTCATTAACTAGAATGTTTTTCAATTGTTCCCAACCTTTACCATGTAGACCAAGGCTTCCCGAAAAGAGATTTACTGCCAGTCAGGCATCCATAGCCCCAAAAAAAATTTCCTCGAGTCCCTAATCTAACCTTTCTCTACTGTCAGCCAGGCATCTATAGCCCTGTTAGAGGTTGTTAGAGTTACCCCTGTCTATTCGGTTTTACTAGGGCTATATCTATGGAGGAGAGTTCTTCTTCTCTTCAAAACAATTTCTTATTTTCTTGCCTTCAGCCATATCACGACCCTTGATATGTGTAGTACTATATTCAGGTACATATTGTCTTCTTTGATTAACCTGACCAATGATTAGGTTGTGCTACCCAGATTTTATGATTTTAACCGCCTTTTGGGTCATTTTTCTGGCTAGTTCACTTGTTTCTTTTATCTTCAGTTATTCTCCTTTTCCTCCTGCTTTTGCATCCACTAGACTTGGGTTCTAGGATCGATGGGTAACCAAATCAACATGCTAGTGCTGGTCTCAATTAACAAATGCTTGAGAAACCAACGCTCTTAGGTGTCATCTCTTAGTGTGATTTGTGATTAGGATGACTGAGCATCGAACATCTTTTTGATTGTCAACGTAAGATATAGCCACTTATGATCTTTGGAACATTCTCTATGTTTTATGTTTCTTTGGAGAATTTGACAAAGAAATATCCCTGCTCCAATTTAAGGACCACCTGGAATGAGTCTAAGACACACCGACCCAAAGAAAAAGGAAGCAACAAGCCCTAAAAAATTTATCAACAAGCCTCAAAAATTTATCTTTTAATCACTAACCACCAATCAAATATATCTCAGATTATTAAGTCCCTAACAAATGCATGCCATGGAATGCTTGTAATAATTAATTGTATGTCAGTTTTCCTTGTTTGTCCTTATTCTCCTTGATTACCGATAAGCAGTAAAACTATTTACCGATACTTAGTAAATATGCAGAGTATACCAATCAATCTACAAATGCATATGTGAAATGTAAAACAGTAAAGTAATAACCATACACACATAACACATGAATTTTAACGTGGAAACCCTATTAAGGGAAAAACCACTGGGACCGGTACCCCAAATTTTCACTCTTATGAAGTGAGCCCTGTTAGGAGCCAACCCTGTTAAAGGTTACAAACACACTGATAGGTGTGACCTTGTTTAGAGGATTTTATACATAGAGGTTGTCACTTAGTATCAAGCATCTATTTGCTACCATCCATGAATCAGCCTCCTTCTTAGACTATCAATAGGCTTTAGGAAAATCTTGCTACCATCCTTGAATCAAACTTCTTCTTAGGCTGTCAATAGGCTTTAGGAAATTTCAATGCTACTTTCATGAATCAACCTTTTTGGCACTCCTAGGGATGTACCTCAATATATAGAAGACTGTTAAGTCCTTCTCCGTTAAGAGACTTGATACTTCAATGGTTAAAGTGAAACACTATGACCTATTTCTAATGCAACTTGAACTGTAGATTTTCAGATCTATTTAAGTACATTACCTCTCTGATCAATGTATCAATTCAATTCTTTGTGCTCCACACTTTCTGCTCTGTGATGTTGTTCTTCATTGTTCGTCAGTGTCTATAGAATTCTTTAGTTCTCCTTCAGCTTGATTGATCAAGACTATATGAAGTTATCCTTCATCAGTTTCTCTTTAGCATCCTCTTTCTATTCACTCCCCTTCCCATGTATGTGATTACAAAAATGAATTACACTTGTCTCTTATATAGACATGATATTCCTTAACTCTTGATTCTTGATTCTTGATTCTTGGCATGAAAAACAATCCAGCCAATTTGATTTAAAGCTTTAACTCCTAATTTATCTCATAGTTATCTTTTTTCCAACTATACAAATCTTCTTTAAATCAATTACTTAACTCTGGTCGAATAAAACAAATAAAACAACCAGTTAAGTCTATCCTTAAGCTCTGCTAGCTAGATATTTTGTCATTTTCTGAACTCTCTGTTATGTCGGTCAACTCTGTAGTTAGTCATCGGTGATAACTGCCAGTTCCATCGGTGTGACTCCAATCAGCTTTGGGATCTCCATCCTTCATGAATCATTGGATTTTACTCATTAAGAAACTCTATTTTTAGCTCGTCAGGTATCACTATGATTTTTCTTCGTCGGGCAATACTGTCTTCTGCTCATCGGGTATCACTGTGACTTTTTCTTTGCCTTTATCGATGGTGTGCACTCTGTTAGTGTTGTCTGTCACTTAGTGAATACTTGACTTTTATGCAATACTGAAAGCATAATCTCTATTCCATTGATTCTCTGAAGTCTTTGGCATTATGTACATGACCATACAGATGATATCAAGTTGACATCAATGACAATACAAACCATTAACTGATTTAATGTCTTGCATCATCTTCAACTTAACATTATCAAACATTCAATTAGTTACATGTCATCAATCTCTCCCTTTGGCATTGATGGCAACAATACTTATATTATCACACTATACTATTTCTAATACAATATGAAATACAATTGTTGAGATTCATCAAATTACCAAACAATTTTTTTTGATAACCGATAAAAATGTTTGACCGCCGGTAAGCTCTGTGTTAGCTTAGATTTGATTCTTGTAGCTTTCTATGTTTCTTGTACTAATGTGTTGCATTCTCTTCTTGTGTCAATTTCTCTCTTTTGATTGTTCTTCTTTGATGTATCTGTCTTTTGTCAGCAACTTTCCCTTTGCATATGATTCCTTCATACAAATTCTCTCCCTATGGATATGATCTCTCCCTATTTGGAGTAATTTGATAATGGATAATCTTTCTTCTTTTTCTGAAGACTATGATAATATGGAAACTTTCTCTCCCTTTGAAAACAATGCCAAACAAATATTTTACAAATATGTGACATTCATGTCAAACAATTATTTTCTTCTATCCATAATATATTCCTTGAATTTCCCTTATCCATCAGCAATACATCAATATGATCTGGTGCTCTATTCTGATATATACCTTTTTGTAAATAGATGTATCTTTGAAGTTCATCTTTTTGCTTGCATCAACATGAATGATATTTTGATAATAGATAGGCTGATGCAGCCTTCAGTCTTTTACTGACTGGTAAACAAGGGTTTGACCCTTAGTCTCTTTCTCAAGTACTCAAATGTATCCTTGGGTAGTGGCTTGGTGAAGATATCATCCAATTATTCTTTAGATTGCACATACTCAAGTATCACCTCTTTTTCTTAAACTTGTTCTCTTAAGTAATGATACTTGATTACAGTGTGTTTTGTCTTGGAATGCATGACTGGATTCTTGGAAATGTTTATTGCACTGGTGTTATCACAATAGATAATCACTGGTTCTGAGATCTTCATATGCATACCTTCCAGCAACTGTTTGATCCATGCAATATTTGAGCAATTTGCAACAACAACAACATATTCTACTTCTACAGTAGACTGAGAGATGCATCCTTGCTTTTGGCTAATCCATGTGACAAGTCTGTCACCTATAAAGAATGCTCCTCCAGTTGTTCTCTTTCGGTCATCAAGATTTCTAGCCCAATCAGCGTCCATAAACACCTTAAGTTCAAATTTTTCTTCTCTTCTATACCATAAGCCAAATTCCTCAGTATTCTTCAAATATCTTAAGATTGTTTTCACAGCAGTCATATGTGATTCCCTGGGGTTAGCAGAAAATCTAGCAACAATTCCTACTGCATGTGCAATATCTAGTCTAGTGTGTACAACATACATGAGTTTTCCTATCATTGATCTATACAAAGTCTGATTTACCTTTGTTGTCTTGTCTTACTTTTTTAATTTGCATCCATTAGCCATCAGTGTTCCAACAGGTTTGGAATCTTCCATCTTGAATATTTTTAGGACCTCTTTGATGTATTTGGACTGTGTAATGAAAATACCTTCTCTTTGTTGAATGATCTATAGACCCAGAAAGAATTTGATCTCACCAAACATAGACATCTTGAATTCTTTGCTCATCTCATTATCAAATGACTTACAGAGTATATCATTTCCTCTAAATATGATGTGATCAACAAATCTTTAGCAATCAAAGTGTTAGCATCAATATCTTTTTTCAAATCAATATTATTGTTTTCACTAGTCCTTATGAATCCAATACTTATTAGATAGGAATCAAGTCATTCATACTAGGCTTTGGGAGCTTGTTTTAATCCATACAAGGCTTTGTGAAGTCTACCTATCATGTTCCTCTTGTCTGGATCTACAAACCCTTCTAGTTTCTCAATGTATACCTCTTATTCAAGTATTCCATTTAGGAATGTTGACTTTACATCTATTCGATATACCTTGAATCCTTTATATGCAGTATAAGCAAGTAGTATTCTTACTCCTTCTAGCCTAGCAATGGGTACAAAGGTTTCTCCATAGTCTATACCTTCCTCTTGTGCATACCCCTTGCATACCAGTCTTGCTTTGTTCCTTGTGACTTATCCATTCTCATTCAACTTGTTCCTGAATATCCATTTAGTACCAAAAACATTCTTGTCATCTAGTCTTGGCACAAGTGACCATGTTTTGTTCTTCTCAATCTTCTCAATCTCATCATTCATAGCACTTATCCATTCTCCATTATCTACTGCAGCATTGACAGATTTTGGCTCAAACTCACAAATTAAGAAATTTGAGTTTAAAGACTTACTTCTTGTTCTTGTACTAGATTTCTTATCTCCTATGATCTGGTCCTCTAGATGGTTCCTTCTTACATATCTTGCAATTACAAGTACAACTCTTTGTGTATTAACTTGATCTTCATTACCTTGCACATTATCTTGATCATTATCCTGACTGTCGGTAACAGCATTCTGACCGTCGGTTGCAACATTCCGTTGTTTTGGAATTAAGCATTGTTTCTTGGGTAGAGTTATGGGTTCTTCACAATATACAATTTTTTTGTAGTCTTTTGGTTCTTTTGTGCTTTCTAGCTCATTCTTTTTTGCAAATTCATCAATCTTCACATTTGCACTTTCAACTATTTTGTTAGAAGCCTTGATTAGACTTTTAAAATCTTTGCTCTTGGTAGAATACCCCAGAAAAATACCTTCATCACTTTTAGCATCAAGCTTTCCATTTATATCATCCTTTAAGACATAACATTGACTACCAAAGATCTTGAAGTAACTTACATTGGGTGTTTTTCCATACCATAGCTCATAAGGTGTCTTCTTTGTGTCCTTCAATTGTACTCTGTTAAGTCTATAAATAGCAGTGTTGATAGCTTCCCTCCAGAAGATTTGGGTGATGTCCTTTTCTATCATCAGTGTTCTTGCACAATCAACTATTGATCTGTTCCTTCTCTCAGCAATCCCATTTTGCTGTGGTGTTCTTGGTGCAGAAAC
>MU224432.1:884013-906680 GCA_018584345.1 Thuja plicata | reverse complement strand
AATAACTGAGAGGGTGGGGGGGGGGTGAATCAGTGGCCTCAAAAATTTATCCTTTAATCACTAACCACCAATCAAATACATCTCAGATTATTAAGTCCCTACAAGATGCATGCCATGAAATGCTTATAATAATTAACTGTCTATCAGTTTTCCTTGTCTGTCCTTATTCTCCTTGATTACCGATAAGTAGTAAAACTATTTACCGATGCTTAGTAAATATGTAGAGTATACCAATCAATCCAGAAATGCATATGTGAAATGTAAAATAGTAAAGTAATAACCATACACACATAACACATGGGTTTTAACATGGAAACCCTGTTAAGGTAAAAACCGCTGGGACCGGTACCCCAAATTTTCACTCTTCTGAAGTGAGCCCTATTAGGAGCCAACCTTGTTAAAGGTTACAAACACATTGATAGGTGTGACCTTGTTTAGAGTATTTTATACATAGATTTTGTCACTTAGTATCAAGCATCTATTTGCTACCATCCTTGAATCAACCTCCTTCTTAGACTATCAATAGGATTTAGGAAAATCTTGCTACCATCCTTGAATCAACCTTCTTCTTAGGCTGTCAATATGCTTTAGGAAATTTTAATGCTACTTTCATGAATCAACCTTTTTGGCACTCCTAGGGATGTACCTCAATATATAGAAGACTGTTAAGTCCTACTCTATTAAGAGACTTGATGCTTCAATGGTTAAACTAAAACACTATGACCTGTTTCTAATGCAACTTGAATTGCAAACTTTTAGATCTATTTAAGTACATTATCTCTCTAATCAATGTATTAATTCAATTCTTTGTGCTCCACACTTTTTGCTCTGTGATGCTGTGCTTCACTATTCATCATTTTCTGTAGAATTCTTTATCTCTCCTTCAGCTTGATTGATTAGGACTGTATAAAGTTATCCTTCATCAGTTTCTCTTCAGCATCCTCTTTCTATTCACACCCCTTCCCATGTATGTGATTACGGAAATGAATTACACTTGTCTCCTATATAGACATGATATTCCTTAATTCTTTATTCTTGGCATGAAAAATAATCCAGCCAATTTGATTTAAAGCTTTAACTCCTGATTTATATCATAGTTATATTCTTGCCAATTGTACAAATCTTCTTTAAATCAATTACTTAACTCTGGTCAAATAAAACAAATAAAACAACCAGTTAAGTCTATCCTTAAGTTCTACCAGCTAGATATTTTGTCATTTTTTGAACTCTCTATTATGTCAGTCACCTCTCTAGTTAGTCGTCGATGATAACTACCAGTTCTGTCGGTGTGACTCCAGTCAAATTTGGGATCTCCATCCATCGGGCATCATTGTATTTTACTCATTCGGAAACTCTATTTTTAGCTCGATGGGTATCACTATGATTTTTATTCGTTGGGCAATACTATCTTCTGCTTGTCAGGTATCACTGTGACTTTTTCTTTGCCTTTACCGATGGTGTGCACTCCATTGGTGTTGTCTATCACATAGTGAATACTTGCCTTTTATGCATTGCTGAAAGCATAATCTCTATTCCATTGATTCTCTGAAGTCTTTGGCATTATGTACATGACCGTATAGATGATATCAAGTTGACATCAATGAAAATACAAACCATTAACTGATTTAATGTCTTGCATCATCTTCAACTTAACATTATCAAACATTCAATCAGTTACATGTCATCAGCTCTCTTATCAAACCATCACTTGATGATGACCTGGTGTTGTGACACATTCTCCAGGTCCAAAGTCCTTTTCTCCTCCAGGTTGAGGAGGATCATGAGTCAAACCTGCACTCGATCTTCGCCTCCCACGTATTGGTCCATAAATCTCAAGATTGGGATTTTCAAGTTCATAGGGAAGACTAGTTGCAGGCCATAAACCAATTGGTATGGGGATGTCCCCAAAGCATTTTGAATCCTCACCTAGTTATTCCACAAATCATATTTTAATTGTGTGTTCCAATCCTAAGGTTTTTCATCTCGGAGGTGTTTAATCACTATCATTGGGTTTTTATTTGTGGACTCTACTATGCCATTTCCTTGTGGATAGTAACTACATGAAAATTTGAGGATTACCTAATTCTTAAAGGCCCATTGTGTGAGAGAGGTGGAGGAAAAACAGGGAGCATTGTCACATACCAGATAGAATGACATCCTAAACTTGGTTATGATGTGCTCCTCTAAGAACCTGGTTACCACTTACGTGGTGCAATTCTTTAGTGTCTAGGCCTTTGTCCAGCGTGTGTAGTAATTGGCAGCCATTAGGATGAACTCTTATGACCTATAAATGAAGGGGGGTCAATCATTCCATAAAAATCCAAGCCCCACTAGACAAATGGATGTACCTTGTATGCTAGCTATAAGGGCATTGCCAGATCTTTCTCTCGAGTTGCACTTATATGGAAAATGTGGCACAATCTTACGTGTTCACTAGTTTCTTTAAACAATATTGGCCAAAAATACCCTATTCTCAATATTTGGTGGGTAGTTTCTTCAGCTGACCCGTGTCCTTTCCCGTATTTGTCATGGAAATCTTTGAGGACTTGTTTCACTTTGAGTCTCTCTAGGCATCTCAGGTACAAACCTTCATAATTGTGTTTATATAGCTGACCATTCTTCAACATGTAGGAGTTACTTTTTATTTTCGAAGCCCTTCTCTAAGAGCTATTCAACCCCTCTAGCCAGTGGTTCTGTAGTAGGTAATAGAATACATCTTGATACCATATATATGTGATCACACCCTGATCGGTATAAGTTTGGCATATTAGACCTTCTTCTACTTCAGAGATTAGCTTTGTCTGGCCTTGACCTCTTACTAGTTTCATTGGTTGGATCTCGAGGTCAAATTCTTGCGTGATCACCATCCACTTTCCCCTTCGCTCTCCCAGCTCATTCTTCATCAACAAATATTTCACAGCTGCATCAGGGACTATCCCAAAGACTTTGCTCCTCAAGTTGTAGTGCCAGAATTTTTTCACTGCTTTGACAAAATAAAACAATTGCTTTTCTAGGTTGGGGTCCCTGACTCCGGTGTTCTTAAGGGGGAAACTCATGAAGGCTATCAGTTTCTCATTTTCCCCATCCTTCTTTTGTGTGAGGATCTTTTTATACCCTATATACCCATCCCTATATTTTGTGTGCAAAATGTTTGTTCCCCCTTTCTTTTATTTCTTTCCTTCCCTTCTTTTTTCTTTGGCTTTGGTCCTTTGTTTCTCTGGGCCTTTTGGTCATGTTCAGTATTTCCCTTTCTTTTGGTGTATGTTGTTGTCTCCGAGACCCAGTTCCCAGAGTGTCATTCCCAAGCGGGTGATTATTGATCTTTGGTACCTAGCAATCATTTACCCTTCCTTCAAAGGTGAATGGCCAATAGGTGTTCTTGAGCTCGGACCATGATCACCGATGTGTTTCTCAAATTTACTATTGGTAACTAATGCACTCTCTTAGGCATTATTTAAGACCTTTTGCCTTGTCATTTTTACACTTACCGCAAACAAATTACCTTCTGGAAAATTTTCTTGAGAGTGAAGGGATTTGTTTTCTGAGCTGAGACGCCTGAGCTAGAAGGTGCATAGGTGTGTTTGATAGTTTTGGTTGAGTGTTTAGGTGACAGACTGAAGCTATTTGGAGTATCTCCTTTCAGCATTTTGAGTTCTAGGTAGGCTCTTGGGTTCCTTTGTTTTTGTTTTGTTTTGTTTCCTCTATTTTCTCTGCGTGTTTCTCACTTCCTTTGTTTGCTGGATTTTGTTTCATTTCGTGTCTATTCCTATTGTTGTCTATTCATTTTTTTTGTTTTTATTTGTTTCTTGTTTTTGTCTAGTGTGGTTTTACTTTTTTCTTTGCGTATGTTCTCTTTCATTGCTTCAGGTTGCATCTTCCATTCAGCATGACATTTTCCTTGAGCTTGGTGCATCTTCTTCCTTTCGTAGCCGTCCAGCTCAAAAGGAGAGACATCCACCCTTTTGGGTTGTAGATTTTGTAAATATTGTTTTCTTCCTGCTAGGAAGTCTATAAATATGTCATAGTTTTGTTTGTATATATTTTGTATATATTCGATGAATATTTTCTAAATGCTCTGTAAAGTTGAGCCTCTATAAATTTCTTGTAAATTAAGGTATGTAAGAGCTATAAGTTTGAGTTTGTGAGTTTTGGGAGCTTGCTGTAGGTTTAGTTTTGTCTATAAATTATGTGATTCCCATGATGTCCCAAGATGTCCTAGCGAGAATGTCCTGTATAGTGGCATAGTCTGGAGCGGTCTATTTTTCCTCCACTCAAAGACATGGCATTTCTAGGAGTTTGTTTACGAGGTTTGAGACCATGTCTAAATTCTTTATGAGGTTTGAGACCATGTTCACCCAATAACTAGGTTCACCACCTTGGTTGGTGCTTCCCTAGACATCGAGGAGGTAGGTATGCTAGTTGTAGAGGCCATCTCACTAGTGGGTCATTAATTTTTCTCTCCTTTGTCCTTTCTATATTAAAGGAAAAATTAGTACCCACGAATGAACATTTAAAATTTTTCCAAAGTGGCATTCATGCCACTCATGCTAGAAAAGTTGTCCATTAAATTTCATTACTCAACCGAGTGGGCATGCATGTGTTAATTTATGATAGTTGGGATACCTATCTTATCACTGATGATTGTCATCTTTTCAAGTTAATGTCAAGCGTGTTAGTAGGCCCGACCATTTCCACCTCATGCAACCCCTTTCTGGGTCATCATTTTGGATCCTAGGTAAGAAAGAAATGTTTCATGTGTTAAAAATTATATTAAATCTTAGACATATGATCCCATTCCAAATTCCTTAACATTTCTATGTTTCAGGTGAAAGGGAAAAGTCACTCTCAAAGCCTCTGGAATCCATAATCTTTCGATTTTTATATACTGATGATTGAACAATTTGTAGGTACAGGTCAAAGAAATAAAGAAATGGCTTCGGGGTCTTCACCTCCTAGGTGTCTGGAACTCTTGAGTGTCATTGTAGGCACTAGTAAGAAGAACAAGATAGAGAGGAAATTGGAAAAGCTTCCGCTAACCTAGAAATATAATAATAATGAGATGATTCATGGGTCCCGAATTGAGTCTGTACTTAAAGAGATCACTGACACAAATGTCGGCACATGGGCTGAATTACAGGGCCTCATTCAGAAAATCCATCACCTTTGACACTCCAATGAATCCATCTTAGTTAACTCAGCAACATCCAAAATTATTCAAGCAACTGGTTTTCCATGCTCAGTACAAGCGCCGGAGCTAATTTTTCTCTTGGCTAGGGGTTATCGCTAAGGCAGTATGACTGTTATGTTGACTTCCCCTAGTCCTCTGGGATACACACTGCCCATCGTTACATTGGAATATGATGCAATTGCTAGAGGGTGGTGCATCCCATGATTCACAAGTGTTGTTTCTCTCACCAACGCTGACGCCCTCCAGCAGTATGACGATGTGGTAGACATGGACCGACACCACCTCAACACCGAATGGCTGAAAATTCCACATTGAGATTACAATAAAATGCGGACAAAGCTTCCTTGCTCTGACCTCCAGGAGCCCATCTAGGTGGGAATTCTCTTTTTGTGCAGGATTTTTGGGGAACCCCATACCCGATATTTCTCTCCCTTGATGTATTATTTCTTATATGGTATGACCACCAACAAAGCACACTTCGACTGGACTGACATCATCGTCAGAATGTAGACATCTAGATGAGGAAGGTTGATGTAGATTGGAAGTTCTACATGACCTCTTACGTCCTTTGGCCGCTTGCCTAGCAGTGCTAGGAAATCTGAGGTTTAACAATGGTTGGTGTTCTCGGGGAAGGACCTGGTTAGATTTCTCCATGGGACCACTTCCTCCAAATTTAGTGGGACCAGAGTTTCCCACATTTTTGCAGAGTCAATGATGCCTTCATCTTTCATAGGGTTAAGGTGAGCACTGGTGATCAGGGATTTAGATTATCCTCATAGGCCATGAGCTTGGGTTGTGTGTGGGGATGTTACTTTATCTAGTTTTCCCAGCACACTTATATTTGGGTGTCCAGCTTCTCTGGGCAACCCTTCCTATTGCGTAAACATTGTGGGTATGGGATTGTTTTGTTAGAGTTTTGCAGGTAGATTTTGGAGGCTCATGCCTTGACTTCCTAAAAGAGGGTTACCACTCCCTCATTCCCTCTCATCTTCGAGGAAGATTCTTGCTCCCTTGTCGCATCCTGGGAGGTAGAAAATGAGCTAACTAGCTTTAACTTAGCAAAATATTCTCACTCGCAGGATTATGATCCACTCAGGCGACTACAAAGGTTAATTTCCAAGGGGGTAAACTCCCATGCTCGACACAGAAGATTTTTGGGCCAACTGCCAAGATGATTATGATGTCCTAAAGTGGCGCTACACCAGGATGGCAAAAGGAATGATGGAACAACTCAAGCTCTGAACATTCCCACAGAATTTTTCAGACACCTGGCCCCAAAAACAATAATTGAGAGCAGCCACTCATATTCTAAGAAGGCCTAACATAAGAGTGTACAAATAGGCTATCAATTTTTGGGAGCCTCAGGCTCTCAGGCTATGGAAAAATCTAAAGCTCAAGGAAAGAAAAATATGGGCACCCCACCTAAGGTCTTGGATCCCATTTCCCCCCCCCTGATGGAGGATTTGGGTGATAAATTGGAGAACTCTCAGAAATTAATGGACGCAGCAAATGCTAGAGTGACTTTTGGTTTAGCAGCTACCCTAATAGGTTTCTTTCCTCTGCCAGTAGGTTCTCCCTCTCTATTTATTTTATTAAGTGCATCGTGTGAAATAGAGATTGTCAGAAATGTGGCGGATGTAGAGCCCGAAGTGCTGTTCAAGAGAAGAAAGAAGCAAAAGGTAGATCGGTCCCCGCGAAACAGAAATCTGGGCCTGGAGCCCAAGGATGTACTTGAGGTTGAGGTACTTTCTTCCTCCTCCTCCTGCAAGAAAGAAGATCATCTGGAGCATCCCCCAGAGATAGCATAGATCAAAATTGATGATTTCTTCCTGATGGGTGATCTTGGAGAACTACATGGTATGATTGACAGTATAGTAGAAGAAACAATAGAACAAAAAATTGAGGTTCCCATACATAAGTCAAGAAGAAGATGATTCCCAACATGAATAGGGTGAACAAGAAAATGAAATACCACAAGAGAAATAAAATAACCTAGTCATGGAGCAAGTGTCAGCTAAAGGGTTTGGGAACAACCATAACCTCCAACATAGTGCTCTTGAGGCTAATCAATGATAAGAGTTTGCTGACACCACTGGATACAATGACTGACAAAGTTGCGGCCATATTTTAGAAAGTAGATCTGAATGAGCTACCTCAGCCTCCTCCTCCACTGAGCCTACCTATGGAAGACATTCTAGAAGGTGATGCAGAGGGACATAAAAGACACCTAGGTGAGGACCCCATTGACGCAATGGACAATACATCTAGAGGGGAACCTAAACTGAACCTCGGAGGCACTTCAAGTTTGGGGATAATGATAAGAGGGCCAACTGCCCTATCGCAGTGGTTAGTGGAAGCCTAGAAAAGAAAAGCTCCAACTGCTATCATGGCCCCACTATCACTTGTTAAAACATTTCCCGAGACACAAGTTCCTAAGAAGCACAAGAGGGCTCATACCCTTCACAATACTTGAAGGGCCCCAGATGGTAATGTTGTGACAATGATTTCCGCCCCTCTAGTAGGAAAAGAAGATTTAGAGGTAACAACCAAAGAATATGTAATCATAGAGGTGTCTTTGAGTAAAAGAACTCAGCAAGGGGAATGGGACCTCCTAACTGAAGCAAGCTAGGCTATTCAAGCCCATTATGAGAAGAAATTTGAGAAGAAAAAGGAGTTGAAGGAAACAAAAACCAATATTTTTTTAACTCCTAGCAGATTTAGTGTGCTCCCTTGCTTCAGAAGAACCCGGACCTTCAACTTCTAGAATACCGCTCCCTCAAGGTGACGTTGATGTGCTAAGGGCTATGAAAAGAAGGCACTAGCAGTGGAAGAATGGATGACCCAGTAGATTGGAGTCATAAGAATTTTTATGTTCAAATCTCTCCCGGACTTATTCTAGGAAAATGATACCATGAAGCAGATAGAGGCCACCATCCTACAGTGGCAGGGAGAGATCGATAAATTTGAAGAGTGGCAGGATATCCCAGTAGAGATTTTGAATCTTAATGAATACAAGTTAGTCAATACAAGTATTCTAGGGGATGATTCATATGGGTTCCTCCGAACTCAATACTCCAAACTTGCATTTAAAGTCAAAACCAGTAAGCACCTGGTAGGGGTGCTGGAAGAAAAACTACAGACAGTTTGAACTTCATTGGACCAATACGCTGCCCTCATCTAGGAGATTGCATTGGCTGGTCCTCTTAGCCTCAAGACTTATACTCCTATCGATTCTATACTTGGAAATTTTGATGAAGTGGCCAAGGTTCAATTCCGGTCTGATGGAGATTTTAATAGCACTACAATGGCAGAACTCTCCCAGATGTTGTTCAAGTCCCTTGATGCAGTCAAGACAACTGTAGAATTACAAGATAAGGTTTGGGACACTAACATCCACCTTGAAATATATGTTGATCATCGAGACTACTTGAAGGATGTAGAAGAAGATGACATACTCTAGATTTTGGAGGCATACGTAAAATCCAAAGGCCAGTAATATTTCCTAGACTTTGGAGATCCTTCATTAGAAGAAAAGTACAATCTCATTCTTTATTCTTTGAGTGTAAGCTCCTAGATCCTGGGTTCCCAATTTTTTATTCTTTATAGTGATAAGTGTTGATATCTCTCCTAAGTTGATTGATCACTATCTACAACATGATGTCAGGTCTGTGATTGTCCTGCTTAGCGTGACCAGGCACTATTGGTCCAAAGATTCACTGCAGATGCCTCCTAGGTCTCAAGACGTCATTCTAACATTTAATATCAGCCGTACGGGGCCCCACCCGATCACCAAAGTTTAGAAGAGCATTAATGAGGGTGTATGGCATAGGTCACTTAGGGAAGCTCCATCACATCTTCAAGTACAAGGACAATTTTTCCAACAGCAGTTTTCTCGGAGCTTCTTTCTTTCTTTCCTCTCTTTTCTTCTTAAATGATTGTATTATATCAAGAAAATTTTGACAGCGCAGGTAGTACCGACTATAAATATTATAATATAATGTAAATAGCTAGCCTAGGGATAGTCCCTTAGGTAGTTATATTTTTCTATAAATACAAAGTTTGATGCCATTCCAAGGGTCAGAAAATTGATGATTTAGTTGTCCACTAGAAATAAAATCTCTCAATCTTTTTTAGCAATCTTGTCTTTTAAAGTTCACAATAGATTAATGCTCCCTTGGGGCCACTAGTGTAAAAACTAGTGATGCTAGATTTGAAGATAAATGAAAGAATGAGGAACACCATTCAACACTATGTTCTATGTTGTTTATGATCCCAGAGTTAGTGAAACGGTTCTCATGTTGTATGCTTTCTTATGTTCTTTGTTCCAGTTCTGTAATGATTTAATAAAATACTTTAGCTTGCTACTGATATATGTGTGATTGAAGGTTATATGTATGTTCAGTATCTATTATTTATTTTCATCTAGAACTTTGTTGATGCTAAGGGAACATGTATCATTGATATAGTTAGAGATCTATACTAACCATGTCCTATCTTTTTCTATTTTCTTTGTTGGATATAAACTATGCTTGCAAGAAACCCATCATTCTTGAAGTCTCAGAGGTTGATGAGTCAAAACCAGCTATCCCCTCAAAACAAATAGACACTTGTCCAACTAAGCTAAGCTTGCACCGTCGTGACCTGACAACTAGGTGCTTGGAGGCCAGGAGATCCCACTCTCTGGTAAAAATCTATAGGTGAAGTTGGCCGATACTCTGGTATTCAGTGACAACTCATCTCCCCTATTGACAAGGCCGTCACAAATTCCTGTCAACAAAAACTAGCGCTAGAAGGAGGGCATGAGCTCATCCTCATGCCTCTTGAGAGTTCTCCAAGTAGTAGTTTTAAAAGCCAAGATTTCCATAGCTTAGGATCATTTTCACCCTTACACTTTGAGAGGATACTATGATCAACCCCTAATCCTGGAGATTTTGTAGAATGTGGACCTCCCGTCCAGGCGAAGAAGACCTACTAGAAGAAGCAACCTCTTAATATTTCATCTGGAGGGCTTAGAGATCCTAAGAAAACCCAAGTTACCCAGCCTATCCCAGTGACCAATCTTATCATTAACCTTAACATCCCAACGGCTAATTACTTCAATAATACTGGGTCTCTAATGGGACAGTTTCCCAACATCGTCAATGATCTCCCTCTACACCCAGAGAAGATCTATCCAAAGTAAGAGCATCTAGGTCCCCGAACTGCAGAAGAACACCTACAAGGATGCTATCATTTGACACCACACCCAACAAGAGGATGTGGTAAGAAGAATGTTCCCTCTATCTCTTGGAGAAATTGAATCAAACTGGTACTTGTACTTTCCTTCCAACTCTACCAATACTTGGAAAGACATGGAGACCTCCTTTCTGACAGCATTTTGGGTCCATGTGGACCCAACCTAGTCCCATAGCTAGTTCATTTCTATTAAAAAAGATCCCAATGAGCCCCTAGAAACCTTTAACCGTCAGTTCTAGAGATCCGTCAAATGGTGTATGGGACCCTTAATCCCATCTATCAAGGTGACTATTTAGACATATCTTAACACCATGGACCCATTTGTCACTACCCTTCTCTGGAGAACCACCACTACCAATGAAAGGGACACCTTGGCAAAGATTTACAACCTTGCCCTTGAATTGTCCCAAAACTTGAGTAAAGCTCTAGGCAGTATTGGTTAGGGATTACCCTATAACACACTACCCAAGGGAACAAATTATCTAGGAGGATATGACCCTAATCTGGCACTAGGTGCCCCTACAATGAATCTGGTGCCCCGGTATGTGTATCCCACTACTCACCAAAATCCTCCAACCCTGGAGTACATGCCTTGGGTGAAAAAAAACCATAGTGCCTCAACCTCATGGGATACCTTTCTTCCAAGAATCTGTATCAGGAGGACTGCCGCCAATGGTGATAGGCACCCTCGCGCCTACCCCACCACCTCAATCATCACATTGTGACACCACTACCCAACATTCTATCGAGGTCAAATCCCTTCCTAATTAGTTTCCTCACTCACCACTAACATGGGATAGCTAAAGATGGGAGCCCCCACATCCCATGGAACCAACCCCTCCCAAAGATGGAATATCTTCTTAGGTTAGTGAAGTTCCAATAACTCCGAGCCCTGGAACCATTATAATAACATCGGTAACAACAATGTTTATCCCAACCAACAATGGAATAACACACTAAATTATGAGGGCATTCCCCCTTGGTTAGCCTAACACCTAAGGAGGCATGGGACCTAGCCATTCCACATAACTCACTGAGTTTCACCCCCTGACATCTTGGTGTCAGATGCATGGCACTGGTTTTCATTCCAAGGTAAATTATGCCACGCTGGAAAAGATCATCTTGATCTCCTAGTCTGATAGGTAGAAAAATAGTGACTCTCCCCCTTCAGAATCCTTAGCCAAACCCCACCATTATGCTTTCACCTATAAAACAATCCTTTTTAGTGATGGCGAAGAAGATGAAGAAGAGCCCAACTTATAGGGTTTCTTTGATGACTCTGTCCTAGCATTTGAGGCTAACACCTTTACCAATCTTTGGACTCCCTACAACACTCAAAGTCAATCAAACAAGGGTCCTCTTAAGACAGCTATTCAACCAAGAGTTGTAAATCTCCCACCAAACCCTCTAGAAAATTTCAACCCACCCCCTCCCAAATGACCCATACCTACATATACACGCGAATTTACCATAAAAGATCCATGGGCTCCTAAAGGAAAGTTTGACATCATGAAAGTGATGGAGAATAATACCACCACCATGACCTTAATGGAATTCCTACTCAGTTTTCCCAAGTAGAGGAGGTACCTCTTACAATATCTAGAGAACCCAGAATCACGCAACCGCCCACCCAAAACTGTCACATTTGACAATGCCAATGTGACAGTATTTTGAGGGAGTACAAAGGACCCCCCTTTCTTGCTTAGCCTTAAAATTTATGGTATAAACCTACATAATTTCCTTGTAGACTCTGGAGCTTCGGCCAATGTCATGCCCCTATCTATTTGCAAGAAGCTCAGACTGACTACCACATCATCCAAGGGTGCAGTCATCCAGCTGGAAAAAACTGTTGTAAAAATGGTGGGTGAGTGTAAGAATGTCCAAGTCTAGCTGGTACAAGATCCCTAGATATCCAACATCATTGACATCCAAGTGGTTGACATCCCTGAAACCTACAGGATGCTCCTGAGTCAGAATTGGTCCAAGTCCTTGAACAGATATATCTCAACTGACTTTTCCGACATATGGCTCCCTTGGAGGGGAGAAGCTAACCAAATCAAGGTGGAGAGAAAACCCTAGATGAAACAAGCCCTCATAGATTATGGTCAGGTAAGCGAAGTCATGTTCACCAAGTTAGAGCCTAGATTATATAGGGGCAAAGAGATCCTAACCCTATACTTTTTCCTGTGTGGAGCCATACCCAACGAGGATCTTGTCATCACTCAAAGGATTCATGATCTCACCATAAATCTAAAACAAGATGTGAGATCCTAGGATGACAATGCCAATATAACTTCCCTATTATCTAACACTTGGTGTCGATTCCATCATAGAAACCATTAAAATCTAGAGTGAACACCATGTGTTGGTGTTTCCAAGGTTCGCCTTGAAGATTTTCAAGGACAACAAAGCAGGGGCCAAGCCCCACCCAACTGCGATCCAACCATGAACATATCTAACGGACCACCTTTTGAGTGACCCTTTGCAGGGACCCCTCTAGGAGGCACTTTTATTTCTTATGTCTCCCTAGCAAGGTAACACACCCGAACTTTCCCCCATCCCAAACTAGTCACAAATCCCACCCAGACTTTGCAACCAAAATGTGCCAGTAATGACATCTGGATCCTTAAATTTGATGGATCCTAATCCAAGCAAGGTTGTAGATCTGGGGTGGAACTGATCAACCCTCAAGGAAATTCTTTCCTTGCATCATATTTTTTGTAATTTTACTGCACCAATAACGTTACTAAGTACAAGGCCTTGGTCCTCAAACTCCTATTCACCCTTAGGAAGAAAGTCACATGCCTCAAGGAAATAGGTGACTTAGAACTTATAGTCTATCAAGTTTGCAGCAAATACACATGTTACGATAAGCGATTGATGGCCTATCAAAATCAAGCATGGAGCTTAATTGAATATTTTTATGCCTTTGGCATTGAGTTGATTCCCCAAAAGTGGAATTTTGTTCTGAATTCCCTTGTTGTGTCCGCCATTAATCTTGAGCCCATGGCGGGTTCCCAGCTTTGGAGATTTTCAGTCGAAATGATGCCTACACCCTCCATTTTCGATAACATAACTAACCTTCAGGTCTTCGAAGATGACAGTCACATCCTCAGCTTTATGGAAAATGTAGGTGTCTTTGAAGACCAGATCATGGAGGAAGAAGAACACGATGATACTGGACAAGAATAAAACAAGGATGGAATCCTCGATTTGCCCACCAACACTATCCCCAAGGAGATTGTTTCCTCGAATGTATCTTTGACTCTGAATCACGAGCTAAAGATAAAACTTCCCAAACCCTAAAAGGGGGAAAATATGAAAAGGTAAACATCAGAATGGGTGTGGAAGAAATTTTTTTTCCATATTGGTACCTCTTTCTCTCAAGACAAGAAAGAGAAGATTCTTTCGGTCCTCCAATAATATATTGATGTAATTACGTGGGGATATGATGATCTCAAGACCTATGATACTTATATCATGGCACACACTATCCCCCTGAAACCAGATGCTAAACCATTCCAAAAAAAAAGACCAGTCAATCCCCTAATTGAGCTCCTTATCCATTAGGAGGTTCAGAAGTTATTGGTCAGCTGGATAATTTTCCCAATCTGGCATACCACTTGAGTGGCCAATCTAGTACTAGTCCAGAAAAAGAATGGGGAAATCTGACTATGTATTGACTTCCAAAATTTGAATAGAGCCTCAAAGAAGGATAACCACCCTCTCCCTTTGTTGGATGAGGTGTTACAAATTGTTAATGGTTCCCATATGATGTCTTTTCTGGATGGGTACTCTAGGTACAATCAAGTTATGGTCAAATTTGAAGATAGAGCCAAAACAACATTCACCACCAAGTGGGGAACGTTTGCCTATAGAAGAATTCCCTTCGGGTTAATTAACACTGGGGCCACGTTCCAGAAGGCCATGGACATAGCCTTCAAAGGATTGGTTAATAAATGCATAATCATCTATATGGATTATTTAATTGTGTTCTCCTGAGAGAGACATAATCACCCAACCCACCTCGCCAAGATTTACGAAAGGTGTTTCTGGTTTGGTATATCCCTCAACCCAAAGAAATGCATATTCAGGGTAACCAAAGGGAAATTTTTTCGACACATTATCTCAAGAAAGGGTATATACATTGACCCTAAGCAAGTTGAAGCACTGCTAAAACTACAAATGTTGGGTAGTAAGAAGGAGATGAGGTATTTCTTTGGGAAGATTATTTTTTTCTGGCGTTTTATCACTGGTTTCATTAAGGTTGTAAAACCTATGAATTATATGATAAAGAAGGATACCAAAATCAAGTGGATCCTAGAGGAAAAACAAGATTTTTCCAAAATAAAGCAAGCTATCACAAAGGCCCCAGTTCTAGCATGCCCGGACTATTCCCTCTCATTTCACATATATTCTTTTGCTTCCGCCCACTCCACTGCAACTGTGCTAACCCAAAAGGCCAAAGGGGAAGAATGACCCATTGCATTTATGAGCTCCCCCTTCAAGAATGCAGAGGTGTGATATTCACCTCTGGAAAAGCAAGTGTTCACCCTTGTCCGAGTGGTTAATAAGTTTTGACACTACATCCTTCGTAGAAAAGTGAATGCCATCCTCCCCAACCAGGCCGTAAAGTCTTAATTACTTCAAAGGAAATTAGGTGAACATCATGGAAAATGGATGGCCATCCTCTAAGAGTATGACCTAGAAATGAAAACTATGAAACTTTTTTGAGGAAAAGGACTGCGTGAAGCTATGGCTAAGGCCAATCCACATATTGAATGTCGCACCTACACCATGCAATCCATCAATCAAGAACCCTGGTATGCGGACTTGGTACATCTTTTTCTGAATAACCATCACCTTGAGGGGATCATCCCTAGTAAAAACCAAGATCTTTGGCTAAAGAGTGCACATTTCATGATAAAAAATAAGACCCTTTTTCAAAGAAACCATGAAGGTGTCTACCACCAGTGTCTTGACCGAGAATAGGCCACAAAAATGATAGAAGAATTCCACGATTGTTTCAGAATTGGACATGGATCGGAAGATGCCACTACCCATCAAATCCTCTGGGTTGGGTAATATTGGCCCCATGTTTTTAAGGATGTCTAAACACACATGAGGAAGTGCCACACTTTCCAAACCACCACTTCAAGAGAGTGGACTGTGGAAATACCTCTCCAACCTGTATTCAAGGCAAGAACTTTTTCCTAGTGGGCATTTGATTTCATAGGAGAAATAAATCCCAACTCGTCCACAAACCACCAATATATTTTAACTACCACTAATTATTGCACCTGGTAGACTGAGGCTATACCATGCAAGAACAACACCGCAAATGTAGTAATCCACTTTATTGAAGAAAACATAGTCACCATGTTTGGAATGCCTTTTGCCTTAGTGTGTGATAATGGCCTAGCATTTTCCTATGCCCAGTTGTTGGAATGGGCCTATGGTAGGGGTGTCACCGTTAAGTTTTCTAGTAATTACTACCAATGGGGAAATGGGGTAGCAAAATCCACTAACAAGAACCTTTTAGAGGTCATCAAACACATGCTCAAAAAGAATCCATGAGATTGGGACCAGAAACTAAGGTTTTCCTTGTGGGTAGACCGCATATAAATCAAAGCTTCTTCGGGGAATTCCCCATTCCACCTGGTGTATGGCCTAAATCTAGTGTTCCCGGTAAACCTGTAGATCTTGGTCCTACAATCCATGCAAGAGTTTAATGGCCAGGATAAAATCATTTAAGTGCATCTCCTTAACCTAGTGTGGTCAGAAGACCAGAGGGATTGCGCACTAGAACATTTTTCAAAGCACCAAGTTGTGGTCAAATGTTGGTTTGACAAAAGAGCCCAATTCAAGGCTTTTTAGACTTTGGACCTAGTCCTTTTGTGGGAAAAATCCTGGGACAAGAAGGGAAAACATAGTAAGTTCTAGAGGCTCTAGCTTGCACACTATCAAATATCTAAAATCTGTGGAGCCAACATGTACCATCTCAGTTCTTTAACAGGGGAAGTTGTCCCACTACCCATCAACGGACAATTTCTAAAACATTACTTTGAGTAAGGGAAAATATTGTACTCCTTGAGGGAGATGTACCATATGTATATATTGTTTGTAAGTAGCCTTCGGGTATGCCACTTAGGCACACCCTCCCTTGTAAATATTTTTGGGGCTCTTTCCCTTGTCTTGTATTTTTTCTTGTCCCGTCTATCTATTTCTTTTGGTCTCTTTTCCTTTTTGGCCCTGCTATTTTTCCCTCTTTTGTTAGATTGGTAAGCCTCACATAACGATCATTCAAGCTAAGAGATTTTCCTTGCACATTTTAGTGATCCTAAACTATGTGTTAAATGAAGGTTGGCCCTATCCTAATCTTGGGAAGTTCCTAACACGGGGCTTTAAGCATTGGAGACTCTTTGCTAGATTAGGTATTGATGTTTCTCCTTGAAAGAACAAAGATTGGTTGTCATTTTGAAAAGGGAAATAACTTAAATCCAAAGGACAAAAGAGTTCAGAGAAAGATAGATCAAAAGCACTCTCCGCAAGAAGCACCTAAGTGAAAGAGATAGCTTGAAAAGATTTCTCTGGTTGGGTCTTCCTTCTCCACTCAATAATTAAAAGGATGACAAGGTGAAATAAGTACCACCACCATAACAAGCTAAGCTGAAGGACCCTGGTGAAAGAAGTACCACCTCCCCCATTCACAAAAAAAAGAGTTTGAAGGTGGAAGGTCCAGATTCTGGGGAGCGATGAGATGCCCATCAGGCACCGAATCTGCTATGTTAGTGTGGTTTATCTATCCTTTCTCCAGCCAGGTTCTACCTCCATCCCTTCATTTGAAGCCTAAAACACATAATTTTGGAAAAGATCAATATATAAATTTCAGCAAACTTCCTCGGTTCCCGGAGTCACATCATGATGATGCTTCTCTATTGACAATAAGGTCCCCTTTGCTTCAATCATAGTTCTAGAGTTCTCAAATGCATGAGGTATCTATCCCAATGAGTTTCCATTTTTTATGCCCTCCATACCCATCCCTACATTTTGTGTGCAAAATGTTAGGTCCCACTTTCTTTTCTTTCTTTCCTTCCCTTCTTTTTTCTTTGGCTTTGGTCCTTTGTTTCTGTGGGCCTTTTGGTCCCATTCATTTTTTGCCTTTCTTTTTGTGTCTATTGTTGTCTCTGGGACCCAGTTCCTAGAGTGTAATTCCCGAGCAGGTGATTCTGGATCTTTGGTACCTAGTAATCATTTTCCCTTCCTTCGATGGTGAATTCCTATTAGGTGTTCTTGATCTTGGACCCTAGTCATCAGCATGTTTCTCAAAGTTTCTTTTGGTAACTAATGCACTCTCTTAGGCATTATTTAAGGCCTTTTGCCTTGTCATTTTTAAACTTACCACAAAAAAATTGCCTTCTGGAAAATTTTCTTGAGAGCGAAGCAATTTGTTTTCTGAGCTAAGACGCCTGAGCTAGAAGGTGCAGAGGTGTTTTCGATGGTTCTGGTAGAGTGTTTAGGTGAAAGAGTGAAGCTATTTGCAGTATCCCCTTTTGGCATTCCGAGTTCTAGGTAGGCTCTTGGGTTCCTTTATTTTTTTTTGTTTTGTTTCCTCTATTTTGTCTGCGTGTTTCTTGCTTCCTTCATTTGATGGGTTTTGTTATGTTTCATGTCTTTTTCTTGTTGTCATCTTTTCATTTTGTTTATTTATTTTTTGTTTCTGTCTAGTGTGGTTTCTCTTTTTGCTTTGTGTATGTTCACTTTCATCACTTCAGGTTGTGTCTGTCATTTGGCATGACATTGTCCTTATCCCAAGTGCATCTTCTTCCTTTCGTAGCCATCTAGCTTGGAAGGAGAGACGTCTACCCTTTTGGGTTGTAGATTTTGTAAATATTGTTTGCTTCTTGCTAGGAAGTCTGTAAATATATCATAGTTTTGTTTGTATATATTATGTGAATAGTCTGTAAATTCTCTGTAAAGCTGAGCCTCTGTAGATTTCTTGTAAATTTGGGTCTGAGTTCTGGTAGCTCACTATAGGTTTAGTTCCATCTGTAAATTTTGTGAGTCTAGCCTGCAAGTGTTTCGGCACTTTTCATGTCCCAGGCTGTCCCAACAAGATCATCCTGTACAGTGATAGAGTTTGTAGTGCTTTGTTTTTCCTCCACTTAGAGACATGGTGTTTCTACGAGTTTCTTCCCAGTCAAGTGTTTCAAAAGAAATTCCTGAAGACCCTCTATCATCTGAATTCTTTATGAGGTTTGAGACCATGTCCACCCAATAACCAAGTTCACCACCCTAGTTGGTGCTTCCCTAGACATAGAGGAGGTACGTATGCCAGTTGCTAAGACCAGCTCACCAGCAAGTCATTAATTTTTCTTCCTCCTTTGTCCTTTCTGTCTTAATGGAAGAATCAGTTCCCATGAACGAACATTTAAAATTTGTCCCAAGTGGAATTCATGTCACTCATGCTAGAATAGTTGTCCATTAAATGACATTATGTAGCTGAGTGGGAATGCGCATGTTAAAGTACAGCAGAAGGGATACCTTTCTTATCACTGACAATTGTCATCTTTTAAAGTTAATGTCAAGTGTGTCAACGGGCCTGACATTTTCCACCTCATGTGACCTCTTTCTGGGTCATCATTTTGGATCCTTGGTAAGAAAGAAATGTTTCATGCATTAAAATTATATTAAATCTCATATATATGATCCCATTCAGGATGCCTTAACATTTCTATGTTTCAGGTGAAAGGGCAAAGTCACTCTCAGAGCCTCCAAAATCCAGGATCTTTCGATGTTTATATACTAACGGTTGTCTAGTTCGCAGGTACACACTACAACATTCAAGTTCAAATTTTGATGCCAATGTGATATGGAACTACCATTTGTGTTTATTTTTACATTTTTTTCAAGTGCCCCCGATGCTATCATAATAGCGATGGTACCGTTGTAATTTTGACACCTGCGTGATTATTAAAAAAAAAAAAAGAAAGGCTCATTTCTAATTTTCATGATCGAGTTGCATGCGTGATGAGGGCCCTAACTGTAGTAGATCGAGCTACATGCACAAAGAGGGATCTTCTATTGTGAAGCTCGAGCTCAATTTGGAAGCTTGGAATATGGAAACCATGACTTGAGGTAGGCATTCAAGCTTTGTCTTCTCAATAAAGTACTCAATTTAATTTTGATGGAATTTGTTGATTTAATGGCACAATATGAATGTTAATACTGGTATTTTTTACATCTTTGCATTTGGGATGCTTGATGACCCGCGAACTTTGAGAGCTATGGCATCATTGCTATTACCTTCAAGGCATTGTGTCAAGTGTTTGATCTCTTTTTATATGTTTTGTTGTTGATATTCACTATGTGGTACTCCTCATTTATGGTCATTTCATGAGGAAATTTCTAGATGGCTCGTGGGCTGCAAGCTAGGGCAACATGCATTGTTTATGAGCTCACTATTTAATATTGGCATTGTTTACATCTTTGCATTTGGAATTCTTGATGACCCGCGAGATTTGAGAGCTAGGGCATCATTGCTATTACCTTCAAGACATTGTGTGAAGTATTTGATCTCTCTTTATTTTTTCTGTTGATATTCACTATGTGGTACACCCCGTTTATGATCATTTACCTATGTAGAAAACCTACTTGGTCCATTGAGCCCCAGACATCTGCTCAGTTCAAAGGAAGGTTCAAATCTTGCCCAAATATCAAATTTGTATCCTTTAACACATTAGTAGAGGAGAAATGATCCCAAAAGCCCCTTCTCCCATCATAAGAACCATACAATTCCTTCACCACCATCTAAACATCTATACTTTCACACTTGAATCCTATTTTTTCATCTGAATTCAAAAAAAAGCCCTCCTTGAGCTAGAAAAGAAGTGGAGGGTAAAAGTTAAAACATTAAAGAGAGGCTTACCTAGGCTTGTCCACTTTTCCTATATGAGAAGATCCACAACCAAGTTACTAAACAACACATAACCATAATCCAATAGCTGAGAGGATGCCTAATTTTCATCTTCCATAGCTATGCTCTTGTCAAGTTCTAGGAATACTGGATTGTGATTAGACTCATCCATTGAAATTATCTTTTTTCTCTACTTGTTCTTGAGGTATGTTCCTCCATATTCAAAATTACCTTCCTTGAAAACATGGTGGGAAATGATTGATCGTATAAATCCAATTGAATAGAGCTAAATTTTGGTGAGGTGTTGTGTGCTTCAATGCTTCTAAATTGTTGTAATATGGTAGCAAATTTTCAACTATTTTACCATAAAATAGTGCTTGGACCATTACCCCAACCTCTGATAGCATCAATCTAGTTATTGACTTGTGTCTAGTTAAAGCTTGTACATCCTCCTATACCTCTAATACATCAACTCGATATTCCAATTGGAAGGCCTCACCCCATTTCTACAAATATCATCAAAACAACTTCTTATGTGCCTTACAAACTTTCATATGCTTGAGGCACTTGCATATTTACTCCTTTTGGTAAAAAAGTATTTGACCACTAATTTATTTCAAAACCATCATTTGAAATAATTACAAAATCAATTTTACTTGATGAGAATCATTGTTCAATTATTCCAATCTAATATTTCTTTGATGTGTTATTATTGATATGCTTGTACTAATTTCTAAAATCATCACTTGGGTATGTACAGTTCAAATTTAAAAAGAGAAGTATACACAAAAAATTGATAGCTACACCATAGTTCGTGAATCATAAATGGAAATTAGTTGAGGACAAACTTCAAAACTTAGGCTATTTAATTCATAGTAAACTATAGAGTAAATTTAGAATTTTTCACATGATTGTGCCAAGAAATTTATACTGAGAAAGTTATCATGGCAACCCTTTTCCATCTAAAGGAATTAACTGCAAGTTTCTTCGATGTGTTGAGAAATATGTAGGTTGTGATATGGATGGTTGAGAAATTTCAATATCTATCCAAATAATCAAGTTAATACTTTGAAAGATGAGATACAAAGCTTGGAGTACTACAATATGAAGTCTGAAACTTTTGTGTGAATCTAAAATTAAGTTTCCTTGATATGGAATCACTATGTTTGGATCCATCTTTTGTGGTGATGCTAAAAATTAATCATCATATCATGCTTAACAACATTACCTTAGAGATTTTATGACAAAAATAAATAAAGCATAAGATCATAATAAGATAGAAACAAAGAGACACAAATCAGCAACATAAGAGCATCATATAGTACAAGATTTACATGGAGAAAACCTTGTGGGAAAAAATCCACCAAGAAGAAAGGCCAAGTATGCATTATCATTTAAATAAATGATATTTCAATACATTCACTTCCATTCTCCTCTTTTCCTCCAACATGGAAGCATCTATGTACTTGTGAACAACCTCTTTATGGATCAACATGTCCTTGTTCTTGCAGAGTAATTCTACATTCAATTGACAACAAATTCAAAGAAATCACCTTATAGAAGACAAAAAAAGGTTGATCCATTTTATGTGTGGTGGTAGAGAGATTTGTAGGGTATTTAAGAGTCCAAATAAATTTATTACAAGCCATAAATCTCATAAAGCATGGTAAAAACATAAATCTCATAAAGCATGGTAAAAACATAAAGCTCATAAAGCATGGTAAAAGAGGGCCCTAACTGTGGTAAAATGAGAAAGTTTCCACTTTGCATTGCTCTTCTATTGTGAAGCTCGAGCTTGATTTGGAATCGTGGAGCCTTGTGAAGTTAGAAATCTATAATAGAAGTGTTGATCTAGAAATGAATGTGTTATGAACATATAGAGCTGATATTATTGGTCAAGTATGTTAGGATGTGTTACTAAAATATAGAGATGAAATTATTGGTCAACTACAACAATGATGATGAAAAAGACAGATTGCCCTTAGTAGGAAAGAGGATAAATTTGAAATAAAATGTTCAATTGAAATGATATTATATTAAGATTGACAATGGAAGTGACGCAATTATCTTTAGACAAGTCTTCCAAGTGTTCATAAATAGAACATTTCTCTTAGCACCACTACATAGTGTGTGTGAGAAATTACACCTTCATGAAATTAGGATTAACAACTACAATTCTATGGAAATAAATAACAATTTATCCTAAGAATTGCAATTAAATCCATGACATCTCATGGTTCTCTAACTAAGCTTTGTTGAAAGAGCTCTCAGCCTTAATCTCTCTCAAGGACAATCCTAGAATGAGAAAATTGATACAAAATGCCTAAA
>MU224432.1:865409-883851 GCA_018584345.1 Thuja plicata | reverse complement strand
AAATTCCCAAGGGTAGGGGGTAGAGTGAATTGACCATGATTAAGCCTTGGTTAGGTGAAAGGCTTTGAGATGGTTTCAAATGGGGGACAATTTAAATGGTTGTCCTCAAAGGGTGGGACAAGAAGACAAAATACTCAATTCTCATTGGTTGATCAAATTGTGTTGAAAGAAAATAGAATTTATTTAATTCAATCAATTAATTAAATTAGTCATGTAAGAGTGAATGGGTTGGATTTGATTTTTGATTTAAAACTATACAATTAATTGATTAAAATTAATTATATAGTTTTGATTGATCCCTTTTAGGCTGATATTTGATTATTTGATTTCATGATTATTTAATCCTTTGATTTTAATTTGATTTTGTCCAATTTCCTTGATAAATGTCTATTTAAATGATTTTGATCCATTTTGATGTATTTTAATGAGATTTAGGGCAATTGGCTAAGATTTGCATATTTGGATGATTAAGAAACACCTGGTCAATTTTAGGTGTCTACAAATGCCCCTCTTTGAATTGATGTGCAAAGTGCATTGATTCAAAGAAAACTTGATGTCCTGATCATTGATTTGATATTAATGTCTAATAGATTAACTAATGCAAAACCTGATTGATAAATTGATTGATATCCTGATCTGAAACTGGATGCAGAACTTGATGTGAAACCTGATGCGGAACTTGATGTGAAACCTGATGTAGAACTTGATGTGAAACCTAATGTAGGACACCTCACTGATAAATTTTGAATTTTTAATGCCCTAGATTTGATGTAAGATATGATGCAGAATCCTAGTTTGATGATATGATGATGCCCCCTTAGAAATGAAAACATTTTGATGTTTGGATGCCAAAAATTGGATGAAACGGATGATGAATAGATCCAAGATGATTTCATTTTTGATCAACAACGATGTTGAAAAAGATGTCAGAAGATGCCCCAGTGTGCAGAATATGTAATTTAATCCAACTGGGTCAAAAATCTTCAAATTTTTAGGGTAAAATAGCTTAAATAGGTTAAAAAACCCAAATTTACTATTCATTTTCACTTTTTACTATTGATATTTTTCTCTGATCCTGTGACGATTGACAGGGATGGTGGTCCCCATACGAGAGCATCAGTTCAAGAGAACACACTGTTATTAGAGACCTTCTGACTATGGGCCTCTAGTGAGTGGTTTTACCCTTCCTAGTGCATTCATTTCTCAATAAATAGTATTTATTGCAAGTTTTTAATGCTTTTTAGATAGATTTTTGCAAAATGCCGCTTAGGAAACTTTAAAAACTGCCTAGATTAGTGAAAAGCCACCTCTGCGCATTTCAAAGCCATGTTGGAGCAATCCACAACTGCCTAGGAGTTAGGTCAAAAATTGCAACCCAATGATTTAGCCGCCGCCTATGAAACCCTAGAATTTCAAGGCCACCTAGGACAATTTGAAAGCCGCCTAGGACTTTAAAAGGCCGCTTAAAATGTAAAGCACCGCCTCTAATGTTTAAAGTACCCTGTATGAGATTTTCAATTCCGTGGGGCTAAAAAACTGCATACACTTAGTCAAGTGTCGTCTACAAAGAAGTTTGAATAAAAACTGAGATAGATAGGATAAATTACCTTCAATTGATCGTCTGGTGACTTGATTGATTTCCAAGCTAGAAAATGTGGTTCCATGATGTCACTGAGTGTTTAGAATATTAGAAAAATCATACCGATAAATGTTTGATATGCCAATTAGATTGATTAAAATGATGCCAAATTGATCTCTTCTCAAGATCTAGAGGTTAGGAATAATAGGTTGATGTGCTCAAAATAGAGAAAGGATAGATTTAATGTGTTTGATTGACTTAGGATGATCCACCAATAGAAAGAACTAATACAATTCACTTTATTTCAAAATGTAGGAACATTACCATAAGTTGCAAGTACAAGGTGTGGTTTCTTGGATATTTGATTTAGTCAACGAGTTGACTCTTCCTAAGAGACGTACGATCAAGACATGTGGTCTCATTTTCCTCCTTGATCTCCCTTGGTTTCAGCTGAACCGAGGTTTGTTGACAGCTATGGCAGAGCGATGGCACTCTGACCATAACACTTTCCATCTACCCCTCGGAGATGACTATCACACTAGAGGACATGTACAGATTTATGTGGATCCCAACTCATGGAGAGAAGGTATACTATGATTTTGTTTACGATGGTAGCGTATGTAGATGCATGTTTGGAGACAACACCATTGAGAATGATTGCATTAATTGGGTGCACTTTTCTTCATTTCCTACTTTGCCAGCATTACTAGGAGCAGTTATCGGAGGATTGTTGCTTCCAGATAGGAGAGGACATGGATTTGCGATCGGATGGGGCCGCATATTGGAGGACGTGATTTCACATCCTTGGAGATTTGATTGGGGTTCCTGTGTGTTGGCCCAGCTTTACCATGATTTGCATGAGATTGTATATAGGCATAGTGCATCTATCTCAACAGGTGTAGTTCTATTACAGCTATGGACTTGGGAGCATATCCCTATTACCAAACCTATCTTGGAATGAGTTTGGGCCTGAGGTTATCCATATGCATTTTTGTATGATGGTATGCTTGTCCAACATCGTCTGGGCAAGGTTGAGTTTTGGCGTCATACTATCAACGATATTGATCAGGTCGTATGGAGACCATATTTAGGATGCGAGGGATGGCGAGAGGATGATGATAAGTTTCCTTATATTTTTTCCCCATAGTGGATGATTGGTCGATCACCACTATGTATAGAGAGATTTTTCTTTGGGAGAGTGTTTCTTCAGTATGCCCGAGTATAGGATATGCCCTAGGGTATGGCACTTTATGCTAGGGTATAGGTAGAGTGATCCATGTGGGGAGCTCAGGTTGATTATCAATTCACCTGTGTACAAATTGAGTAGCTTGGGCATATCATATGGGATATGATGACACATGTAGCTGATGCAGGTATGTCTGCTGAGTATCTAGAGTGGTTCTCACGGCATAGGTTCCTCAGATTCATAGATCCAGCAGAGCCCATTCCTGATGTTGATGATCTATCAGATGATAATGGTGGGGATGATGATGATGGTGATGGAGATGGAAGGAGACCTCAGAGACATAGGATTCAAAGAGTACCTAGGGCTCCTAGGGTATAGAGAGTTGTAGGACCTTAGAGGCGGGGTGGTCATGATAGGGGCCGAGGTGGTGGGTTTGGGCATCCGAGATAGAGGCGAGTGCAGGCACAGGAACCTCACCAGAGATAGGCTCATGGTAGAGTTGGTGCAGAGTGGGCTAGGCAGAGACATAGATGGGTTCATGTTGCTAGATAGGTCCCTCTACAGGTTCCATTATAGGTACATGATCCATAGAGATCTCCATCCCCAAAGAGACAGGTTGATCCTCAGATTAGTTCATCACAGGTACAGAGTGGACCGCAAATACATGATATACCAAAAGTACCATTAGTACCATAGACACCTCCAACATCACAGGCACCTCCAGTTCCTCCTATTGTGGAAAGCTTAGTTTAGGATGTTTGAGGATTACAGGCAGGGATGACTGCAGTTACTAATTAGTTGGATCAAGTTATGACTATGTTGCAACAGTTTTTGGCTACTTTAGCTCAGTTACCTATAAGTGCTAGCACTAGTCAGGCACCACCTTCCACACAAGATAGATTAGGTGACAGGGATCCTGATGGTGTAGGAGGTTTAGGTACAGGTATCACGGGAGATGGATCAGGTGCCCCTGTTGGGTCATGAGATAGATAGAGATCTATGATATCCAGACATTATATTGATGTATCATGTGGAGTTTTGATCAGGACTTTGATGTATGGATAATTTTTTTGATGTATCTTTGATATACAGATTTATAGACATTTGATGATGGACATTTATCGATGACGATCTTCCATTGATTCCCCTTTGTGAGATTTCTTGTATGCAAATCTACATGATTCTATGATGCATTTACTTTTATTATGCTATGGATGCAATGTCTTAGAGTAGGACATAGATAGATGGATGCAAATGATGCTAATGCAACTTATTTATATATGATTTTCTGTTCTTCATTTGATGTATTTATAATGGAATGCAATAATATGGATGCAATACTAAATGCAATGGTAAAATGAATGCAATTTTTTTTTATTTATGCAACTTATTTTATGAAATGCAATTCCTAAATGATGATTGGATAAATGACTAATGATTAATGCTTCTCTTCTTTGCTTTTCTCTTGAGATGAATATATAATGAATAATGATTAATGATATGAATGCAAAAGATAATCTCCTATGGATGATTTGAAACCATTGAATTAATGTATTGCCAATATTGATTAACCCCCTTGAACTTGAAAAAATGCTAAAAATAAAAGCCATTAATCTAACATGAAATTGCAATTAATCTAACATGAAAATGCAATGCGACTAATTGTCCTTGAGGTTTGTGAAAGAAATGCAAATAGAGATATATTTTCATCATTGAGCATTGTGGAACTAGGAGTTGATACAATCCTTATTAGTGCCACTACGACCATAAGGATATGAATATGACTTTCATCTCATTTGGTAACCTTCTGCGAAACCAAGTACAACCCTCACTAGTTGAATGACCAACTATGGGAGTATGAATACCGGTTTAATCAGATTCAATATTGCAAGTGGATGTTGGTATTAAGATATTGAAAATATAAATAGCCAAGGTATCCTTTTGCGTGAGCAAACAAAGGTTAACCCTTCTTCCTATATGAATTTCATTGAGGTTCTTTGATGACCATGTCCTTAGAAAAATTCAACACAAGTTAAAGGATCTTCCTCAAAATAGTCACACAGAAGTTAAGAAAACATCATGTCTCCATCATCGCCAATCTAGTCGAAACATTATCGATTAGCTAAAAATAACATGACTCAAAAAAGTCAATGAAAAACTCATAAAAAATTCTAAGTGTTTTGAAATGTATCAAGATTTTCAAAAATAATTCCAAACATGTTGATCATTTAGGGTTTGTCAATTTTTAATCCTGATAAAATAAGTCAATGAAACTCAAGGATAATGTTATAGGATCAAACTATTTAGGGTTGAACAATGATATCCATCAAAGGTTCCAAAATATCTCTCCTCTGAATCTAAAAATCTAATTCTATTGTGTGACCGAAATGTAGCACTTTTAAATCCTTTTAGTACCAAAATCCAAGATGATTGCCCCCAAGTGATAAATGTGATCAATGTGAAACTTAGGGTAAAATGAGGCCTAGAATGCAATAATGCAGCTTTGAGACTTTATTATGACTTACGCACAAATGATGGATGCAATGAGGATGTACAAAATGAGATGATGAAATGCAATATGTACAAATGTCACTAGGAAAGACCTAAGGGACAAAAGGCACCTTTTTCCAGGTTTTCACCTTTTGGGATTATTGTTTTTTTCCTTTTTTTGCTACCAAGGCGCCTATTGCTAGGTTTTCATCAAGGCACTTTTTTCTCTTTTTCAAATTTTTCAATTTTTGATGTTTTTTTTTTTTATCATCAAGGCGCCTATTTCCTAGGTTTTCACCAAGACAACATTTTTTTATTTTCCAATGTTTTTTTATTTCTTCATGCTCAATTTTCTCCCTTTTCTGATTTTTCTTCTTTTCCAATGTTTTTGGATTTTGAACTTTCTGATTTTTTTTTGGTATTTTGATCTTTTTCTCCTTTTTTTATATTTTGACCTTTTCTCATGTACAAAGTTAATGCTAACTCGTCTTATATTCTTAACTGATACTCTTTTGTCTAATCAAGTGTGAAACCTCTTAAGATGAATGCTATTGATAGGTTCTTGGAATTCATCACCATCACAATCAGCCAATTTGTAAGTCCCTGTTCCAAAAGAAGAAACAATGACAAAAGGACCCAGCCAATTTTCTTCCCACTTTCCTTTCTTTTCCCTATCAACCTGATTTTTTGGATTCTCCCTCAATACTAAGTCTCCCACTTGAAATTTTCTTGGTTTAATATGCTTATTATAGTTTCTTAAAATTCAATTTTGATACACTTTCAAATGATCATAAGCTTGATTTTGGTGATCCTCCAACAATTCCAATTGTTGAAGTTGGGAAACTCTATAATCCTCATCCATGATTAATCCATGCAATGACACTCTTAGGGATGGTATTTCAAATTCTAAAGGTAGAACAACTTCGGCACCATAAACCAATGAAAAAGGTGTAGCTCCTGTCGGGGTACGAATACTAGTTCTATAAGCCCATAATGCTAGATTGATTTTGAAGGTTCCAATCTCTACCTGACTTACCAACCGATCTTTTGAGGATTTTGACGATATTCTTGTTGGTAGCTTCTGCTTGTCCATTACCTTGGGGATAGTAAATGGATGAAGAGTGATTAGTAATATGGAATGTATCACAAAGTTATCTACATCCTTGTTCTTGAACTATTTTCCATTATCTGTGATGATGGCATGAGGAATGCCATATCTACAAATGATATGATTAAGGATGAACACATAAATTTGTTTCCCCATTGTAGTTGTTAAAAGGGATGGCCTCAACCCATTTAGTGAAGTACTCTGTTGCAGTGAGGCTGTACTTATGTCTGTTTGAAGAAGGTGGATAGATCATGCCAATCAAATCAAAACCCCATTGGTAGAATGGCCATGGTATGACAAATGGGTGTAATTCTTGTGTCGGTGCATGGATCATGTCTCCATGGTATTGACATTTTGCACAAACCTTTACAAACTGACAAGCATCTCTTTCTAAGGTTTTCCAAAAGTACCCCATGCGTAGGATTTTCTTAGCTAAGTTTAAACCACTCGAATGTGACCCAAAAATCCCCTCATGGACATCTTTTAAAGCTAATTTTGGTTCATCTTCCTCTACACATCTAGGGAGTGTTCTGTCAAAACCCTTACGATACAATGTGTCAGAAAGAATGGTCTAACGAGCCACTTGTCCTATGAAATTTTTCTTTTGAGCATGGGTTTGGTCTATAGGTAAGGTTTGGTCTTTTAGATAGGCATAAATGGGTCCATACCATGGTGAATACCATGGTGAATCATGTCCATTCAAAAGGGAAATAATTTGGGTATCAGGTAGGTCAAATGCTGGTTTAACCAATTCTTCCACCAAGAACTCATACCTTTCATTTTGATCGGGCATTTGAGGCAAAGATGCCAAGGTATCCATTGCATCTGCTACTCTATTCTTGTCATGTGGGATTTGTTCAAAAGTAATCAAAGAAAATTAATTTTTCCAATCATCCACCAATTTCTTGTAAGGCATCAATTTTTCATCCTTGGTATTATATTCATTATTGACTTGATTGATGACTAATTGAGAGTCCCCATAGACTTCTAATTCTGTGACATTCCATTCCAAGGCCATCTTGATACCTATGACCAAAGCTTCATACTCTATAATGTTGTTTGTACAAGGAAAAAATAACTTGTAATATTTTGGGATTGTGTAACCTTGAGGAGTGATCAAAAGAATGCCTGCCCCACTACCATTTTGGGTGTAAGATCCATCAAAGTATAAAGTCCATGTCTTAGCTTCCACATTAACAATCTCAGAATCTAGAAACTCCACTTGAATTGGATGTGTAGACTCTAAAGGATATTCAGCTAATTGATCTACAATAACTTGACCTTTGATTTCTTTCATATCCACATACTCAATGTCGAACTCACTAAGCACCATTACCCATTTTGCAATCCTTCCAGTTAGAGATGTTTTGCTAAGTAGATATTTCAATGGATCAATTTTGGCTATGAGCTTCACCTTATGCATAAACATATAATGTCTTAACTTTTGAGAGGAAAATACCACTTCTAGGAAAGCCCTTTCCATGAAGCTATAGTTTAATTCATATTTGATCAATGTTTTACTCAAGTAGTAGATAGCTCTTTCTTTTCCATCATTATCCTCTTGTGCCAATAAGACTCCTAAAGATTTTTCCATTACTGATATATAGAGTAATAAAGGTTTTCCTTGAATAGGTGGCATCAAGATGGGTGGATTCATAAAGTATGTTTTCAACAATATAAAAGCTTTATCACACTCCTCATCCCATGTAAATATGGTGTCTTTATGTAGCAACCTTGTGAATGAATGGAAATTTTCCGCCAATTGAGAGATGAACCTCCTTATAGATTGAAGTCTCCCTTGAAGTGACCTCATTTGACTAATATTCTTTGGAATGTCCATGTCCATTATTGCTTGTACTTTTTCAGGATCTACCTCAATGCCTTTTGCAGAAACAATGTACCCTAAGAGTTTTCCAAATTGTACCCCAAAAGCACACTTCTTTGGGTTGAGTCTCACTTTGAATTGTTCTAGCCTTGTGAAAATATTTTCAAGTATGGGTAAGTGATATTTTATTTCATGTGATTTAGCTATAATATCATCCACATATTCTTCTAGGAAGGTGTGCATCATGTCATGAAAAATGGTAGTCATTGCTCCTTTGATAAGTTGCTCTGGTATTTTTGAGACCGAAGGGCATCACATTCCAAAAAAAGTACCCCATGGGAATGTAAAGGCTATCTTCTCTTGATATTTAGGTGCAATGCAAATTTGATTATATTCTCTAAATCCATCCATAATTGAAAACATAGAATGACTGGCAGTTAGATCCACAATAGCATCAATGCTAGGTAATGGAAAGTCATCTTTTCGGCAAGCGAGGTTTAAATCTCTGAAATTTTTGCAAACTCTTATGGATTTATCATATTTAGTAACTGGTACAATTTTGGAGATGCATTCTTCATATGTAATTACTCTTATAAATCCAACCTTGAGTAACTTTTCCAATTCTGCTTTGACTAAAAGGGCTACATGTGGAAGCATTTTTCTCAATTTCTACTTGACAGGCTTAACCCTGGGTTTCACATTCAAATGATGCATTATGAAACTTGGATCCAATCTGAGCATGTTAGCATATGACCATTCAAAGTTGACTTTCTTTGCTTGGAAGACTTCAATGAGCTCTTTCCTCTCCGAGGAACTCAAAGATGTTGCCAAGTGAATAAATTTGGGATCCACTTCGGTACCAATGTTAACTTTTTCTGTAGGTTCAATGAGTATAAGCGATCTTTCATCTTCATGTGCTGGTAAGGTGTCCAACCTCTCTTCCTTAGTTCCATAGTTGGGTTTTTACCATCAGAAACATCCTTTATTTTTACTTTTTCTGGGTCTAGCACTGCCACATGGTGGTTTTCACCACTAGACCTTCTCATTTTTTTGTATTTTTTATTTTCATTTTGTGGATTGAGAGGTTGAAAACCTACCCCTATCATCATGTTCAGATTGAATTCATTGATGGAATGATTTGGTTCAACCGCATTTAGGTATAAGGCCATTGCATTGTCATTTGGGAAGTATAATAAGTCATTTGGCTCAGAAAGATCCCAATCAATAAGTTTGGGGTGCATTAAGGACAAGGATTCATTAGATAGATTATCATTTGAATGATTGAGGGACATGAATTTATTTGATGGTTCATACATTGTATCATCAAGGTCTATGACATGTGCCTCTTCAAGATGGTCCATGGAAGAAGGATCAAAATCCTCTTCACTAGAGTCCTCTAAGATTTCCATGGGAAAGATAGCTTATGGATTAAACACTAGGTCAGAATCTCCCACCCACGAAGGTACCCAAGGTTTACCTACCCATTGATTGTAAGGAGGTGCTTTTTCTACAATAGATTGGTGAGGTTCACTTGAAGTTTGAGTAGAAGTCAAACCTTGAGTCACATGTTCTTGATTCTAAACTTTAGGAGGAGTTGCATAAGTGTGAATGGTATCAAACTCTATTTCATGAAAAGATTCTTAGGAAAATGAATCCCACTCATAATACCTAGAACCATCTTCACTTTCGGAGCCTACCATGTGGGTGTGTGCACAAAAATCATGCATGGGACTTGAACTTTCTCCTTTATGTTGAAAACTTATGTCAGCTTTCTCTTATTTTTCTCTCCAAACTGGTTCAATAGGTTCTAACAACCCTCTATGTCAAACTCCTAAGGGTCCTCTTCCCTTATATCCCATTTTCTTCATGATATCAAATCCTTTTCCATATTGATCAGTTTGGATGTTGATATGTTGCACCCTTTCAATGGGATTAGTTGAATTATCCTCCTCTTTATAAAGCCATTGTAATACTTCATTATCCTCTATTTTCATTTCTTGTTTGTCACATTCTCTCACAAAATGAGAATTATATTTGTGGTTTTGATGATTTTTGGATGGCTTCCCATGTGTCCTTGGAGATGTAGGTATATCAAATAGGGAAACAGAATATTCCCCTACCCCTTTTGAGTGAATTTTGCATTGTTTCTCAAATTGATTCATCATGTCACTCATCTTTTGATAATGATCTTTCTTAGCTTGTTCTCTTTCTTCCTTAGTAGGTTTCTAAATTTCCATTCTCAATGTTGAAGTCTTGACTGAATTATCATTTGAATTTTTACCCTCATAACTCATATTTTATTTTCCCTTAGTTGATGTAGTTGAGTTAGTTTGATTAGGGTTGGAAGTTGATGTAACATTTGATGTTGGTTTTGAAATTTCATCTTTGTCTTTTTCCATGGTAATATCAAGGATGAATCCTTCCCTATTATGAGGTAAGAATAGTTCATGACTTTGCTTCAAGGCATTTCAATATTGAAATGGGTTTGAATCTCCTCCAATCGTGATCTCTTCCCCCATGTGTGGAAACTTTATGCATTGGTGATAGGTAGAAGGTACCACTTGGATTTCATGTATCCATGGCCTTCCCAATAGGATATTGTAAGTCAATTTCAAATCAAGGACCTAACATATGGTATTCTTTTTGATAGGTCCCACTTGAATTGGTAGAATAATCATGCCCTTTGAAGATCGTTTCAATGGAAGACTCGGTTAACCCTAATGACTTGACAAGGTTTAAAGTGAAAATATTAAGACCAGCTCCCCCATCTATGAGAACTCTCTTGACCCTATGTATTTGGATTAACACTTCTATGTGCAAGGGTAAGTTTTGAGGATGTGTGATAGACATATCATCTTTCTCTGAAAATGAAAGACAATGAGGGGCTATGAGATTTCCTACCATGTTCTAAAATTTATCTTCCTCCAAGTTTATAGGAACCGTAGTCTCAACTAAGGCTTTTTCAAAGATCTCCTTGTGATTAGGAGGTAATTTAAACAACTCCAAAATTGATATTTGTGTTGGAGTCTTTTGTAATTGATCCACCAAACTATAAGTCTTTGTTGTAGGTGGTGTTTGTTTAGCCAAAATAATTGGTGTTTTGGGACCAATAGTAATAGGAGTACCCCCTTGTAGGGTAACCTTTAAGGCTTTCCCCCTTGTGATGGCATTAGAGGTCTCCACTTTAGGTTGATCTTTGATCACAACAACATTGATAGTACTCTCATGTCTGGATAGAACATTGATAGTATTATCATATGTATATGCAAAGTTAACATTGTTATTGCCTCTCGCATTGTTCCCATTGTTTCCTCCATTGTTTGAATTGGAAGATTCTCCCTTTTCACGCTTATATAAGGGAGTCTTAAAGGTTGTGTGATCTTCATTATTTTGAGGGCCTTCTACCTTTATCACACCATTATCAATGAGATCTTGTACCACATGTTTGAGATGCGTGCAATCATTTGTCTTATGTCCTCAATTTTTATGGTATTCACAATGGTTATTCTCACTCCACCAATTTGACTTGATTTGAGGTTCATATGGTTGAGCCCTTGGTAGGTCAATAATTTTATTTTCAATAAGTGTCCTTAATGCATTTTCAAATGGTTCACCCAAATTAGTGAATGTCCTTTTGGGTGTAGGTGCAAAGAAAGGTTTATGCTTGTACGCCCCTTGATTATTCCCAAAGTTGTTATTAGTGTTGTTATTGTTAAAGGGCACTTTGGGTACTTGATTCAAATTATTGGCTTGAACTAAATTTTGGGTGAGATTGAAACGGGTGGCCTTTAAATTATTTTCCTCTACCACTCCTTTATTGTTGTTATTTCTCACCCAAAACCGGTTGTTGTTAGGGGTATTGTGAATTTGATTGGTATTGGAGGTATTATTATTGTTGTTATTCTTGTTATCCTTGTAAATTTTAATCTCTCCACTTTTGACCAATACCTCTTCCTTGGTAACCCCATTCTCAATTATGTCTTGAAATTACCCAAGACATTGTAGCCTTAACAGATAGTTCATTTCATGATTCAAGTTGTTCACAAAGATATCCATCTCCTTTTTAGGCACACTTCGAGGGTATCTAGCAAATACCGCTCTCCATCATTGTAGGAAAAGTAAGAATCCTTCTCCTTATCTTTGCTTAGCGTTACATAAATTAAGCATTGTAATCTCATGTTTGATATTATAAGAATAATGAGTTACAAACTTAGAGGCCAATTCTTCAAAGGTTCAGATGTCGGAGGGTAACTTTGAAAACCACTCCATTGACATACCTCCCAAAATTCTAGGGAATAACCTCATTAGGTAAGTTGTGTCATGCATGAACTCTATAATTAAGGCACAAAATTCCCTTAAGTGATCTTGAGGATCAGTTGTTCCTTCATATTTGTCATATTTAGGAAAGATAGCATTAGTTGGGAATGGAACCATGATTAATGACTTATCAAAGGGAAAAGGACACAAAGCTTTGATAGAAAAGGGTTTAGGAACCCTGCTTTGTTTCATCATGTCCAATTGCATTTGGAAAAGTTGGAATTTATTGTTCATGATATCAATGGGGTTAGCATCAGGTTCTTTTTGTTTAAGTTTGTTGACATCATAGTCATGTGGAAGTTTGACACCCGTTTGTGCTAGGTCTAGAAAGTATTTTTCCTTATCTTTTTCCAACACTTTTTCCATAAGCTTCATGAAGAAAGGACTTTGCATTGATTCATTGACCTTTTCATCAATTGCTTCTTCTTCATTAGGGTCAATGTTGCCTCCATTGTTATTATTTAACCCTTGGTTATTAGGGTCAAGGTTAATTCCTTCAAGGTTGTTTTTGTTTAACCCTTGATTGATAGGGTCACCATTTCCCCCTCCATTGGTATTGTTATTGGATCCTTGATTGTTAGGGTCACCATTTCCCCCTCCATTTTTATTCGTATCCTTCTTGACATGATTGATTTGGTCAGGATCCATATTGCCAAATGGAAAGTACATTTTTGGCTCTATTTCTTTTATAGGCTCTGGAAAAGGTCTTGAAGAACTAAAAGGATGACCCAAAAAAGGACACTCTTGCCTTAGATAAGATCCATCAGGTTGTAGGGTAGCCTTAATGTAATGAGATCGCATAAAATCTAGCATGAACATAAATCAAACAAAGATCTTAGGCTTTTTATCTCACTTAATTGATCAATCCTTGGATGATTTTTAAAAATGTTCAATAATGGCATATTTTGATCAATTTATAGTTATACAGAGGTAAAACCCCAAAAAGGGTATCCAAAAATGTTAATAGCTTGCTTTTAAACCTTCAGGAAATATCCACTATTTTCCATTCTTTGTTTCTAGGTGGCTCTTGTCTATCTTTAGGCGGCCTTTAAATGTTTATACGCGGTTCCTGGAATTCTTCTACATGGCACTCTGCAATTCACAGGTGGCGTTGGTCTGTTGATAGGCGGTTTTACAATGTTTACATGTGACACTTTCCAGTGGCTTACACGGCTTATGAAAGTTTCCAGGTGGCATTTCAAAGTTACAGGCGGCCCAGAATTGTTTATACATGGCCCAGAATTGTTTATACGCGGCACTTTGCTGATCAAGGTTGAAATTTTTAATTTTTTGGATTTTAAAAAGTTTAATAGTTTTGATTAGACCTGTCAAAGGAGATTCTTGCATGAAAATAAAGTACAAACTCAACACACACATCAAATTTGCACCATATCCCTAAAACAACACTAAAAGTGTATGTTCTCGGATGTTTTTACGGGTATAACACAAGAAAATATTCCAAGAAATCTACCTAGAGTCAAATTTGGCTTTTAACAATGGCTTTAAAAAGGTAGGCTTACAATTTAAAAAGATTTTAATCACACCTTCATTCTAAATCTTGTCAAGTTCCTTTACCCCCTTGCGAGCTTCCCACATGCATGAAAGTACAATTTTGCGCAATCCCGAAGGACTACTCGAGGAAGTGAGGATGACTTGCATAAGACTTAGTCACTTCCCAATTAAGGTAAAGTGCATTTTTTTATAGTGGCTTGGATGATATCATGGAAAAAGCGATTGTCTCCCACTTTGGGTCATTCCCTCTCACCGCCTTCGTAAAGGAATTCTCAGGAGGCAAGCCCTCTAAAGCTCTATTTTAATCTAGCATACATGGAAAGTGGAAAATGAACTTAGTCCAACAAGTTTGGGAATTTGAATAACTCAAAGAGTGAAGAGCATATCCCTATTGTCTTCGTTTGTTCAAAACACTTCAAGCACTTTTTGTTCTTTTTCAACCTCTTGACAAGGAGGTTCTTAAAAATCAAATGTGTGGTTCAATTATCCTCCCTTTCTTTCTACCACCCAAACTTGACACTTTTGGCTTTTTGATCAACTTCAAAAAGTTGAGAGAATATACCTAATGTCTCGTTTGAATGGACAATAATAGGGTTTCCCTAATTATACTAAATTCAAAGAATTTGCCACAATTTAAGCAATGCAAGCTTGATTGGAAAAATACCTTGTTTCGAAGCTAGCAAAGACTAGGCACATTTTTTATGTATTTTGTCTTTTTTGCTACTCGCCTAGTGGTGATCATTCCCACTCTGGCTCCTCCAACAAGTTAGTCAACACAACAAAGACAAAGTGAAGAAAAACTTGCAAATCCAATTGACAAAATGTTCCTAAGTTCTTTTTGATTAAATTTTGCAAACTCAAGCTTAAAGAACTAAAAAAAAAAAAAATCAACTAAAGAGGAGGGAATTTCTTTTTGTATGTAAAAAATACTTTGATATAGTGATCATAAAAATTCTCTTCTTCTTTTAAATTTTCCAAAATGTTAGATGCATGAATTTCTTTAGAATGCCTTTTTTTTGCTCTTATCTCTATGCTAGGCCTTGTCACTCTTTTCTCTAGTTTCTGTACTTTTGGGTGAATTTTCATCTGTAGTAATAAAAAATACAGAGAGTTAGAATAGTGAATAAATCAATTAGAACTTGATAAAAAGCAAAAAATTCTACGCGGCATTTAACAACTAATAAGCAGATTTTAACTGTTAGAAAGCAGAATTTAAAACTTTAAAGGCAAAATTTAAAAGTTAACAAGCGGCTCTAGAAAATCCACAGGCAGCCAAATAAAAACCACAGGCGGCACAAAATGTGCAAATTGTGGTCAAAGAATGATAGCACGCACCTCAGGAAATATCACAGGCGGTCGTCTGCTACTAACAGGCAGTCCTTCACAAAAGCAGGTGACATAATTTATCTCCTACACGGCCTAAGAATGAAAGACAGAAAGAGAATAAATCTGCATGCGGCTTTTGACTGTTCACAGACGGCTTTAGAATCTTCGTAGGTGGCTCTTCTCCTATTTTCTGCAAAATGACAAGAAAGTGAACCAAAATACACAAAACTAAGATAAAAATGATTAAAATGAGGCCTAAAGCCCCACGGTGGGTGCCATTTGTGTGTGAGAAATTACACCTTCATAAAATTAAGATTAACAACTCCAATTCTATGGAAATAAATAACAATTTAGCCTAAGAATTGCAATTAAATCCATGATATCTCATGGTTCTCTAACTAAGCTTTGTTGAAAGAGCTCTCAGCCTTAATCTCTCTCAAGGACAATCCTAGAATGAGAAAATTGATACAAAATGCCTAAATCTAGCTCAAATTCTCAAGATGTGTGTGCTTTGCAACTCAAATGCTCATGATTATTCTCTCAAATCAACAATTTTCTTCTCAAAATGATCAAAATGCTCTCAATTGCTCACAAATTGCCTATAGTAATGATGCTATGCATTCAAATTTTCTAGGATATGAAATGCATACAAAATGGCTTGTATTTATAGAAAATTCCTAAGAGTAGGGGGTAGAGTGAATTGACCATGATTAAGCCTTGGTTAGGTGAAAGGCTTTGAGATGGTTTCAAATGGGGGATAGTTTAAATGGTTGTCCTCAAAGGGTGGGACAAGAAGACAATACACTCAATTCTCATTGGTTGATCAAATTGTGTTGAAAGAAAATAGGATTTATTTAATTAAATCAATTAATTAAATTAGCCATGTAAGGGTGAATGGGTTGGATTTGATTTTTGATTTAAAACTATACAATTAATTGATTAAAATTAATTATATAATTTTGATTGATCCCTTTTAGGCTGATATTTGATTATTTGATTTCATGATTATTGAATCCTTTGGTTTTAATTTGATTTTGTCCAATTTCCTTGATAAATGTCCATTTAAATGATTTTGATCTATTTTGATGCATTTTGATGAGATTTAGGGCAATTGGCTGAGATTTGCATATTTGGATGATTAAGAAACACCTGGTAAATTTTAGGTGTCTACACGTAGAAAACTCAATAACATTTGCAACAATCAGTCACTAATGACAACAAAAACATGTTTATATCAATGGAAACATCAATACCTCAACCAAAATACTCATTCTATTCAAACCTTAAACACTTTGACGTTGAAAGACTATTTTAACCAAGTTGTAGGTGGTAAGATCAATAGTTTTGAGCATCACTTTGATTGGTAGTTTCATGATATGATTCAGGGATTTGTTTAGCATGATCATTAGGGCCTCTCTTATGATCAACTGCAAGAAAATATACATCAAAATTAATATTTATTTTTACCCCTTCTGATTCCAAACTCTCTATATAAATTTTAGAATCATGTTTCATGACTATTGATGAGCTTGAAAATCTATGTCTTTTGAAGTATTTTGGGTTAGTTTTATGTTATTTTATAAAATTTATTAAGAATAAATATATGATGTAAACTCATAATGATACTTGATATATATAATACAATGGTATGTAGTATAATCTATACATTTGTTAGATGTGATTAATTCTAGTTATATGATGTTTGGGATTAAATTGGTGTGTTTGTATACTTTCTCCATTTTAAACTAACGTATCCAGTTTATGATCATTTCATGAGGAAAAACATGGTATCTTCTTTCCTTTCTGTAGCATTCTTCTGAGTGCCATTGTCCTGTAGCATGGTTTTTCTTTCAGAAGTGTATGGCTTGACTATGCACATGCATAATTGTAGATGAGGATCAATAATAGGATGCAATTCATTTCTTAGATATTTTTGATCTAACCCCCGTCTCTCTTTTCTTTGTAGGTTCTGGATCACACAGGAGCACACTAGATTCATACCCGGGTAAAAAATTCATCACTTCAGGCAATGTCCGGTACCCTTATTATTTATGTTCATCCTCTTATATATGCATGTACTCTTGCATATTCTTTTAAAAGTTGGCTATGCTCACGGCCTGTGTGAGCCCAGATGATTTTATCTTTCAGTTCCTTTCCTTGTATAGTATATACAATTTATTTTGCATATATATACATGTAATCTTTAGATGCATAAATTTATTTTCCTTTACATGTATCTTTTCATGAAATGAACACAAATTAAACAAGATTATCTAATAATGAAAACTAGGGTACTGTAGTAACTCATCTAGTAATTAGGTTACCAAATTGGAATGGGCATGAAAAATATGGTAACAAGAACCATTACTAAGGATTGAACATAAGTATACACGTCCCCAAACCTATTGTTCTATGTGTCCTTATTGCATTTGTAATTTTTGTTCAACCCCTATAAGATGCCCAAGCCTAGAGGCCAAGGAAAGTACGCAAGAGCACTTAAAAGAAAGATGAATGAAACCATTTTCCTTATGTGGGTAAACCCATATAAGTGTTCTTCCTTTGCATCAAAACTCCTACTTGAGGATCCACAATCATGCATTTATGTTCAGGACTTATTATTACCTTGGTCTTTTTGAATCTTAGGATGACATCTCAATTGGGAAATGCAAACCAAAACCTTTCATAGACCAATCACAACCAAGGAATGTGGGTGTTCTTCTATTGTACAGTTATACTCATAAAATATATGTACATTTATAAAATTTCATGCCTTGAAATTTTATAACATAGTTCCTATGCTAAGAAAATATGTTCAATGTCAAATGTGTTATCAAGCAACAATGTTTCACATCTCGAACCTCACACGATCTTCAAGCTAGCATGCTATCAAAATAGAATGATAGTGGTGATTCAATGCATCTACAGCCTCAACAACATGGAAACATTGATCCAATAAAAGAAAATACATTACAAATACCAAGCTCGCGGTCTCAATGAAATAAACAGTGTATAAAATAATATATGGTGCACAACAGCAACAAGCATGCAATGACAGCAATGACATTATATATATATATATATATATATATATATATATAT